>JAXRKP010000836.1:135000-187500 GCA_037039925.1 Doris montereyensis
AAAACACAGCAACAACAAACTACGAGTACATGTACTCACACACAAAAGATCCCAAGAAAATTCAAACAGAATAACAACAAAACCCAACCACGAAATCAACCAGGAAAAACAAAACAAAAAGCAAAACAGAAACGACACACAAACAACAAAACCAAACTAAGATTTACTAAGAACATAAAGCGGAAAAAGGGAGAAACGGAAAAGAAAACACCTTCCCCCTTCCCACAAAAAATAACCCAGCCCTCAAATTTAACCCCTCCCCGCAATCAAAAACTTCGTCAAAGCAAATCTAAACTATAAAAACAAAACCTTCCCAAGGAAAAAAAATCAGCTCCCCGTCCCCTTTTTAAACAACAACAACCAACAACATCCACACAAACAAATCTAAACAAACGATATACAATACCAACAGTAGGACGAAAAAGAATCCCTTCGAGTTATGTGTCATCACGTTCGATTACTGATTCCTCTGCCATCAGCATTGTGTTGTTAATTCTCGCAATAAAGCTTTTCTTGACAGTGAGCTCTTTATCTCTCACTCTCATTAACTTTCTGGATAAATTTGATCTGCTCCTGAAGCCTTTCCTAATTTCATTTTTCTTATAGCTATTTAAAGTTCTTCCATTGAGATATCTACATCTTCAGCTGTCTCATCTGGATTACTTGTTACTCTTATTAATTGATCTGTACTCATTGTTTCATATGTTCTGGGGGGGGTGGGGTATGTAATTGTTAAAATTACTTTCTCCACATTTCCATGATTTTGCTGTCTTCTTTCATCATTTCTCCTTTGGCGTTCTTAATTTGTCATAATGGGCATGCTTTGTTCTTTCTCATACTCTTCATTGCTCACCAGAACAGCTTTTGATTTCCAGAGGTTTGCCAAAATGTGTCTTTCAGCTGTCTTAAATGTTTGCGCCTGGTCACTGAAAATACATCTAGGCAAACCTCTGCGTGCTACAAACCTTTTGAAGGCCAACATAAAACGGGATTACTGAAAGATTGTCCACCAGTTCCAGATGAACAGCTCTGATGGTGCCACAAGTAAAAACATAATGCTTCATACCTGGGAGATCTATTGTGTACATAGGCCCTGAAAAATCAACTCCAGTGATAACAAATGGAGTATATCTTTATTTCTCAGACCAATAACCCCGAACTCATTTCGAATATTTGATATCATATGAGATAGACCCCCATGCTTCGATTTCAAATGTTCACGTCCTATAATCTTTGGCAATATGATAGGGTGTTTTGATTCATACGACAACTTTGGTTGGTCAAGTCAGCCTCTCAATCTGAGCAAGCCGTCTTTCTCATGAAGATTCTATGTCTTCGCGCATGGCCTCCTGTCGCTATCAAGCAGCGAAGTAGGACCATGCATCCAATCAAATGAGGTCATCAATGCCTTTGTGGTGAGTCCTCCAGTTCCCATACCAGCCGGGTTCTTTGATCCAGGATAGCATTTCCACCTAGAGGGACATGTCAATACTTTAATCGCTGTGACTCTATTAGCAACGAACGTTTTCCACTTGGGGGAATCATTCTGAATCCAATGTAAGGCAACCATCGAGTCAGTCCAATAGACGTATGGAGAATCTTCTGACAACAATAATGCCTTGATCACAAATCTGACGAGGCTTGCACTAAGCTTCTTCTGATGCATCACTGAACGAATGTAGCTCAATAAATTTGCTATTCGTCCATGACTGGATTACAAAACATCTCGGAATTTTTAAGACTTTAAGTTCACCAAGACCCTTGATCCAAGAGACAAACTGAAACTAAGTTCACTGGGAACCTCTGCATCCCAGTCCAATCCGAATTTCCGGAGCTTCTGGAAAAATAGTTAAGCAGCAACAGTGAAAGGGGCCAGAAATCCCAAAGGATTGAAGATTCTTGAGAGCAAACTCAAGATCAAACGTTTAGTCACCACAACATCTGGTGACACATGAAAACCACTGAATTCAAAATGGTCTTAGGAGAATCCCATTTCAGACCCAAAATCTTAATTACGTTCATCTGAACTGTGGTGTCCTTCAACTCTTTGAACAGTTTTCCCTTGACCACTTCACTGTTCGATTCGCTGAAAACCTTTCTATAATCTTTCCGCAAGTGACCTTTGTCTCTAGCCTGCGGTAGAGCTTGTCTCCTCTTCATTTGGCTGTCTGGTAATTGTTCAGCAACTTACCTTTCAATCCTTAATTCTTCCAAGCCAAGGCAACCTCATATCGTCCTTCACGGCATGTGATACTCTGATTGAAGTCCTCCATACATGGTTGGGACCTGTGGGTTCATTGTTTCTATACTCAGCAATCTCAAGGGATTCAAGTTCCCAAAATCTTCTAACGGTTTCATCAGAAACAGTGTCTATTGACAAATACTGATCGTGACTTACTTTCTTTTGATACTGATAATTGGTGAATACCATGAACCTGAAAGGATCCACTTACCAAATATGGTTTCTTGTGCCAATAATAATAATTAATAATCTAGGCCTATAAACATGTCTACCATCACATGTTTCCCTTTTCTCCATCTCATCTCCCCACTCTAATATGAATGTCAAAGAAGGCCAGGAGTTCTCTAGGGACTTTAGGCTTAAACATGGGTCTATAAATTTGGGGTTTTTCTGTCAGACACAACTTTTCACTCATACTTTCCTTGTCAATCATAATCACCTCAAAGACATGCCTTTTAACCACCCTAGAGGATTTGTAGCTGCCAAACGAACAACATGACGCTTCTTCCCTTCCCAAAACTTGGGTCTAAGGGACCTTATAAGAGATGAGGAAATGTGGCTTTTATCTGCTGCACTGTCAAACAAAATACAAACCCATTTTACCTCCCAACTGAATGTATTGCATGTTTGCATAATAGTTTGTGTACAACTTAATTTAGAGTAGAGTTTGTGTAGATCACGGTTTCACTTGTGTTTGAAGATTGTTCATTAATGCTTGAGCCCATCTTGATCTTTGTCACGTCCTGACAGAACATTTTGTTATGTCCCTTTGAACAATTTGAACATCAATAGTTACAGTTCCTTGCCAAATGCGAAGGCCGAAAACACTTAAAACACAATTTGTTTCTTTTCAACTTCTCTCTCACCTCATATGCATATAATTCCGAAATGTCCGAGCATTTGTCACTATAATGTCATCCGGAACAAAAGACACGCCTTGGTCCTGGTCTAGGGAAACATGATGAGTAATTCTCCTTTTCTGCGCTGAATAGGGCAGATGCAGTGCCCTTTCGTCTCTCCACATTGGCTTTCTCATTGATGACGAGCATACCAAGGCTCTGTGATCCTCAGACTTTCACCGCGTAAAACTTCATAAAAAAAGGAGAGATCTGATTCCCTCTTGCCATTGGAACGTGCCCATTCGAGGCGAATATCTTTGGGGAGACGGATGATGATCAATGGAGTGAAGATGACTCCATATTGTTCTCCCGTGATGCCAAAGTTCTCGAGATTACGGACATGAGACTGGAGCTGGTTGTGCAGCAACCACAGATCTCGCACGTTTCTGGCGCTGCCGACATGGATGGAAAGCAACTATTGAACGTGTTCATGAATAAGTTTGTACTTTCTGCCGAATCGTTCTTCCAAAATTGCTAGAGCGTGATTATAGTTATCAGCTGTAAGGCTCAAGCCCTCTATACGCGCCAACGCATTGCCGGACAAAAGTGACTGGAGGTAACTGAATTTTGTCACCTGAGGCAGCTCGGTATTGTCTAAGATAGCCATGTATTTTTCAATGAACGATGGCCATTCAGTATGTTCACCTCTGAACTTCTCGATGTGTTATGTGGGAAGGTGAGCGCTTATGGCAAAGGCCTAATCGGGATTGGTTGCTGTCTCCTTGTTACTTATGTTTAAAACTTCACTACTTGTGACCTGTTACCATCAGTATCACCCTTCAACTTCTCCAATCGGTCGACAGCTTTCATTTCTGTTATTCTACAATTTACAAGAAATGAATGCTCAGTGTGTATATACATTATCAGCATCAAGTTCTTCTTCACGGGGAGCTCAACCTCATTTTGAATTTGGAGCAACTTCCGTTATCTCCTTTGCTCACAAACGGTCTAAATTCATCCCCTCGCGTGGCACTAGTGGCAGCCACCTTTTTGCGACGGTTCGTCGCCTTTTGTTCTCGCCACGCCTTCGGCCATGCTCTCGAGTCCGATACTGTGCTGTTGGCCTGTCTCCGTCTAGGTAAAACCTTGATCTGGAATTCAACTAATGCTTTCACTCACAATTACCGTTAAACCTACATTAAAAATGACACTGATATTACCCCAAACCAAGGACTACTGTAGTCATTGCCCCAAACATATAAGAATATCGTCCCGGGTTTCGGCACCAAATGTTAAGTAACACAAGGGATGTATGGACACTTTACAACACAGATTTTGAAAGCATAAATAAAGGAATCGTCTTCTTTCTTCCATATCTTTCTTCCAACTAACTTGCTAACATCTCACACCAGCTAGCTAGCTTATCTTTACTGTAAAAACTCTTAAACTGATGTACCCTTAAGTTAAGTAACTCTTAATTTCTTAACAATTATTATTATTATTATTATTATTATTATTATTATTATTATTATTATTAGTAGTAGTAGTAGTAGTAGTAGTAGTAGTAGTAGTAGTAGTAGTAGTAGTAGTAGTAATAGTAGTAGTAGTAGTAGTAGTAGTAGTAGTAGTAGTAGTAGTAGTAGTAGTAGTAGTAGTAGTAGTAGTAGTAGTAGTAGTAGTAGTAGTAGTAGTAGTAGTAGTAGAAGTAGTAGTAGTAGTAGTAGTAATTAGTATGATTATTTTTTGTTTATTATTATGATTATTATTCATTATTATTATTATTATTACTATTTTTGTCATTAGTATTATTTATTTTTATTTATTTTTATTTTTTTAATTTATTATCATTATTATTATCATTATTATTAGTTTTATTTTTATTATTAGTATTAGTAGTATTAGTAGTAGTAGTAGTAGTAGTAGTAGTAGTAGTAGTAGTAGTAGTAGTAGTAGTAGTAGTAGTAGTAGTAGTAGTAGTAGTAGTAGTTTAGTAGTAGTAGTAGTAGTAGATAGTAGTAGTAGTAGTAGTAGTAGAAGTAGTAGTAGTAGTAGTAGTAGTAGTAGTAGTAGTTTATAGTAGTAGTAGTAGTAGTAGTAGTAGTAGTAGTAGTAGTAGTAGTAGTAGTAGTAGTAGTAGTAGCAGTAGTAGTAGTAGTAGTAGTAGTAGCAGTAGTAGTAGTAGTAGTAGCAGTAGTGGTAGTAGTAGTAGTAGTAGTAGTAGTAGTAGTAATAGTAGTAGTAGGGACAGTGGTAGTGGTGAGGTGGTAGTTGTTGTAGTAGTAAAAGTAGAGTGCGAGCTTAAACGACAAATTTCTTCTTTTTTTATTTCATCGGTACCGTAAAATATTTTAAATTTAAACATAAAATTCATACATGGAAGCATAATATCAAAACTGCTTGATCTGTCATCTATTCGTTGTTTGTGAAATCAGTTAGATACGGTGTATGGTCAATTATAGATGGCTGTAAATTTAGTTCAAGAACATCTTCGTCATCAGCATAATTGTTTTTCTTTATAGGCAGTTTGTAAAAAATAATCTCATATGATCTAGATCTACGAAATGTTAACAAAACAGTTGCACTATATCACTCAATGACTTACGGAAACGTACAATTTCAATAATATTTTGACTTGAAGAAAAATATCGTCACTGAAGTTCTTTTGTCACTTGCACCGGCACCAGGCAGCGACCGGGCACGTTGCAAAGAGACTCTAAAACTTACTTTTATAGCCTTTTGTGATTGTCACTATTGTATTCTATAGTTCATCAGGAAGCATAACAGTCAGGTAACAAATACTAAGCAATTTCTGTTCTTCATTGAAAAAAAACCCATTATACAGCTCATTAGGAGTAGGAGGCAAGATTCCCTGACGAATGTTTGCTAATCTAGAATATAGATCATCTAAATAAGGATAAATTAGGTCATTTTGATTATTCATGATCCTGTCATACCAGTCCGTGATTCTCCTTCCTAACGTCTACTTTCAGTTTTTAATGGCACTTCTAAATTACGTTAACTGCTAAGACTAGGTGAGGTGGCTAATTCTCATTCCTTGTCTTCTTTCAGTTTTGCATAAGTTGTAAACTCAAGGTGTGTTGGCAAATTCTTATTCGTTCTCTCTACTTTTCTGTCTGCGAATCTTCAGTTTGTTTTGTTACCTAGATCTGCCACAATATTGCATCGGCTGTAAACATTACATGGGTATTTCGTTGTAAGATCTAGAAATCTAGATCTAAATTTAGTACAAAGCCCGAAGATAAAGAGATCAGTTCCTATTTGATGCAGATTCTGCATAGTACTGCTCTTTCTCTACCTAATTTTAGATTCATTATATTATACTATACTAGGCTATAGACTAAAGTTTTATCCTTTAAATTATATTTCACTAGAAATAAATTTCTAGATCTAGATTAAAGTAAATAAAGGTATAAAAATTTGTGTTTGATTTCTATACTGATGCATGCCTTGTCTATGGTTATTCACCCTCAGTTTTTCTTCCCTGTTGTCACATTAATTCACCCACTACCAAGCATGAACATTTTCTATTTACTAGACTTTCGTTTTGTTCCCTTCTGTCCTCCCCCTTGCTTGACTTCTTCCTTTTGTAATATTTTCTCTTTCTATTTTCTTCTAGTCCTCAGTTTTTAGAAGTTGTTTTATTATGTTTTTCTCTCATCCTCCATAAAATCTAAATCTAGAGCTAGTCTATGTCTATTGAAGAAGAAAAACAATTTTCTCACAAAATTTTTTATTGACTTTAATTTCACTTTTAAGTATGAATAGAATTTTTTTTTAATGCATTCCTTTCTTTTTTTATCAGTTTCTCCTATCTTCCAGTGTGTATGGGGAAAATGATACATTTTTATAACATAATTTTCCTACCTGTTTGTATCATGTAGCCCATAGTCATAGTGTTGAGAGGAATTGAACATAATTTACACCATTTTTGTTAAATAATATTTATGAATTTTATTGAAGCTTGCTGTATTTGCTATATTCTCATCTAGAGACGTCCACCATGAGTGCTAATTCAATTCGGCAGCTATTCATTGACTTCTTCAAGGAGAAGGAGCATGAATATGTCCATTCCTCATCAACCATTCCCCTGGATGATCCCACCTTGCTGTTTGCTAATGCGGGGATGAACCAGGTAAATCAAATTTTGCTGTTATTGCACATGCATAATATTATAACTTTTTTATTTTTGTGTTTGTAATCTTTAAATGTATGTTTTCCTCCTCATTTTTTGAGCTGATGTTAAATTTTAGAAGCATTATAAAAGCCTTTTCAATCGTAGGATTAGATGGGTCTATTGGTTAGTTAAGTGATTTACAGTTTACATCCCCATTTCTGTTTTGAAGGCTTGTCTTACAAGAATTTTGTTTATCAACTTACAAGTAAATTTGTTTCTAATCATTCTTACTTATTTAGATTTAAAGAAGACCATTTTGATACATTTGCAAGTGTAGAATGATTCTCATCAGAAATTTGTGATAAAATAGGTTTTAATTCGACTTTTAAGCTCAGATGTTTACATTTGTCTGTCATGATATATAACAATTCAAGTCCTTTCACTTCCCTGAAGTCCAAGAGCTGGATTTAAATTCCCATGAGTAGTTTCCTTGGTGATTATGGGTAAGATAATGAAAATTATATTCATTTGTAAACGATTGATGTGGGTTTTTTAAAGATTAAATCAGCATACACATATGTTTCTAATCAATTAAATGTCATTTGTTTCGATTTGAAACATGGCTTCATGTTATAACTTGGCAGGATTAGATATGTCATATTTCATTTTAGGGTGATACTATAAGATAATAATTTGTCATTATTGTTTTTGAGCATAATTTGAATCTAATAAAAACTCAACTTCTCCTTTATACTCCTTGCTTTGAAACAGCTGCTCTAAAACTGTATCATGTGATGTAGATAAATACAAATTTCAGACTAATTAAAATCATTATAAGGCACTCCCATGGACATAGAATATGGTAAAACTAGAAAGTTCACAGAAATCTTAATTCATATATTATGACAATAAAACCCAAATCAATACATCATTAATGTTCATAACAAAATGACAACACTGGAAGTTTGATTTTTTCAAAAAGATAATTTTTAAATCAACAGTCAATAATCATAATCACATATTATACTGAACGGCCTAAATAAAAGTTTGACATTACACAGTGCTTGTTTCCTGAGCCTTCACATGTGTGAAACAAGGCTCTGGGTGGCTCTTTTTCAACCATCGATATGGTGAAGTGCATTATGAAGGAAATTGAAACAAGATAGTGTGTTTTTCCATTAAACAATGAATAAATCACAGAAGCTAAGATATTGTATGAAAAATTCATTATTTAAACAAGATGCCTCACAAAACAAGCTTGAAAATGGGCATACTCTTTTTTTTTAAAGATAAGAATGATTAAAAATCCATTAAACTAAAACCGGTTTGCATGAAAAATGAGGCCAAAATAAAAGTTTTTAAACCGTTAGGTCTATCTAAAGCAGCAAATTTACCACTACAAATGCTCATGCTGATTGCATGATATATATATTTTTTTATAGTTTTTGTTGGATGGGCATAGTTTGAGACCTCCCAAGTTTATTTCTTTGAATCAAAAGATAAATTTTAAAGGGTTGACTAAATAGACAGTGTCCTGGTAAACTCTCTTTTTAATATAGAAAATATAAGTTAATCACTATTGTTTTTCTTCAAATGATTTTCAACATTCTCTATGGCATTTTGGTTCTACTACATTTCTTTTTTTTTTTTTTATTTCACACAAGAAAGGTTTTATACAGTTTTTTATTATTATTTGGATTGGGATGTTTAATCTTGCTAGGGTTTGGTGTATGCAACTCACTCTTTCAGCATCATATGGTGGATGGGCTACAATCCCAATGAAGCAAACAAAACAAAATTTCTCAACAATGCATAAAGTATTTACTTTTATTTTTATTTCTCAGGCAATATTATTTTCTTCAAAAAGAAAGAAGGGGAATTTCTGTTTTGATGTAAGATGTGATTGTTATTATTATTATTGTAGATTGTTTTGTATCTCTCCTTCAGTTTAAACCCATTTTTTTGGGTACTGTTGACCCCAACAGTGACATGGCAAGGTATGTCCGTGTGGTCAACTCTCAGAGAAGTGCGTCCGTGCTGGCGGGAAGCACAATGATTTGGATGATGTTGGCAAGGATGTATATCACCACACCTTGTTTGAGATGCTTGGCAACTGGTCCTTTGGTGACTATTACAAGGTGTGTGTAGCAATTAAAAGATTTAAAAAATTGTTTCCTTTGTGTTCATAAGTGAATGTCGGTATTATTGTCGTTTTGTCTGTCGTTCAGTACAATGTAATACGTTTTCATTTTTTATCCATAAAATATTTTTAAATTGCAGATTGTATCATCCAATGTATTAGGGGGGGGGGGGGGGGGATCTGTTGTGATTGTGTGTAATTGAAAACCAGGATGAGTTATAGCCAGAATATTTTTGTATTATCGATTGATTTTTTGCTTTACCTTTTCGTATTTTAAACACTAACACTGGTAACAGTTTCTTTGGGTTTTTGAAACAAATTATTATTGTTCTGTTTCTTGCTCATAAATCTGAATAGTTATAATATTGTAGACAGTGCTGTATCATTGACAGCTTTTTTATCTAACTAAATTGATCTTTTAGAAAGAGACTTGTGCCTGGGCCTATGAGCTCCTGGTAGATCGTATGAAGCTGGACACAGACCGTCTCACGTGACCTACTTTGGGGGAAATTCTGCCCAGGGCCTGGAACCTGATAATGTCACCCGGGACATCTGGATTGATCTTGGGTAAATAGTCAAAAGTAACTTCAAACTACGGGCAAATGTTGTTTCGTGAATTTCGGAATAGAGTTTGAGAAACTAAATTGTAATGTAGGACTAGTGTCTTTTATGACAAAATAATAAAATAACCCAGATTAATAACTCTGAATTGTTTCCTTTATGTTTCTATTTGAAATTTACTTGTGAGTCCATTCCTTATTTCTAATAAGAAAGTCAAAATTCTAAGCCTAATTTTCATTTTTCTTGTGGTCTATAAATATGTTACCGTATAGACATATTCAGTGGAACCTCTCTAATCGAGAACTCTCTGTGGATTGTAAAATTGTCTTGATTTCCCGGAGACCTAGGATTTTGGTTTTCTCTCAGCAGTTTGAGGTACCTACGCCCTTCTGTGAGGGAAAAATGCAGAATTAAACGAACAAGTAGCCACATGACCAGTTAATCAAAACAAACATGGCAATTATCAGAGATGTTTCTCACACTCACAGTCGATCTTCCTTGGAAGGTAGATAGATAAGACATGTAATCAAGAAGGCATGGTGACTCGTTAAATCTCTTCACAGGATAGGCGGGTAATAAAAGATTATGACAGTGCACAAGTCTGTTTTGTAAGCGCCGCCCCATGTCAACAACGTGCTGTATTGTTAGGTAGACAAGCAAGGACTGGCTCGACGCCTACTTTCACACCTTCGTAATGGATATCTGGTGTGTCTGGCTTATGGTCATTGTGAACTGGCACTTGTGACATCGTGTACATAGACATAAGTTATGTAGTGTATAACACGTGTAGCACTGATGCAGGTGTAATTATTGATGTTTTGTTAACACGGAAACCAAATTTGGATAACAAGTGAGTGTTGGAATAGATGAATATGGGGGAAGTGGGGATGATAATCAATGCAAGTCTGCGAAAAATTGTCCTGATTAGCCGGGGACCTTTCCCGTTTAGAGAGGTGAAACAATTCCGTTTCCTGAGATTTCGTCCTCGATTGGCCAGGTTTCCTGACTAGAGAGGTTCTACTGTATTATAATACAGCTAATTGTGGAAATCCCTAGAGTTGTGTGAGAAACTCCATGCAACAATAAAGCGTACATACCCCACTCTCTCTCGAAATAGATTCGGTTTATCCATCTTCTGAGCTTCTACTTTTACTTTTTTAAGTGAGGTGAAAATAACTTTTGAAAAAATAATTAGGTATAAGAACATTGTGTTTTGAATGAATTATAACTGAACAGAAATTTCATCCAGGAAAGCTCTATATATTTTAATGTATTTTTTAAAGGTGATTTATGAACTTGAAAACATTTTTCTAATTGGGCTGTATTTCAAACAAAAAAGGTGTTGCTTTCTTAAAATCCTTATGATATGTCAAATATGAAATTGTTTGTGGGTGTAAATGTTACAACCATTGAAGCATTCTCTATTCTTACTTTTTCTTGTCCCAGAATGCCCATACCCTACTTTCACCATACAATACTTCTTTTTTTTCTAATCCAGTGTTGCGCCTGAAAGAGTTTTGCCTTTTGATATGAAAGACAATTTCTGGGAGATGGGAGAACTGTCCATGTGGTCCATGCACAGAAATCCATTATGATCGAATTGGCGGACGTGGACGCAAAGCATTGGTCAACATTGATGATCCTGACGTTCTTGAAATTTGGAATCTTGTGTTCACGCAATACAACAGGTAAACTCAGTAATGTAGATCAAACGAATCTAAGTGTGCTCTGAAATTTCTTTGAAGAAATTGGAAAAAATCTGTGAACAATCAGTCTTTGCTGCTAAAATATCTATAGATGAGATAACCCAGGGTTTTTAAACTTCTGATCCATTCGGCTCATTAGCCATAACAGTAGCCAATAGTATTTGTGGCACACTTCACTGACCATGAAATTCTTTATACAAATGCTGCAGCTTTGCTTCTTCTTTTATATTTAATACAAAAGTTTTACCTTTGGAGGGCTGTAAAGTATCTTGGTGTACACATTATACAACATGCTATTTGGAAAATTCAATGGGGGGGAATTGAAAAACAATTTATCCTGCTTGGAAACTTCAGAATGCTTCAATTGAATACATGACTTGAGAGTGAATACCAAACAGAATGAAATCCTATTGAAGCAAATTCTTTGTTGAAATACATCACGGAAATGCGCTTAATCTGTATAGGTGCAGATTTTTAATTTAGTTGGGTTTTTTAAGAAGAGCTCTTCTTTACGTTGACTGCAGAGTTATTATTGTGCAAAGTGTTGAAGATGACATTCAATGGACACAGTGAGTTGTGCCTAATTCAAACCTAGTGTACGTTTCCACATCTATTTTCAATATAGCTGTGTCTTCAATCGCCCTAATAAATAATTGTGTATCAATAATTTTCACAGAGAAACTGATGGTAGTTTGAGACCACTTCCTCGAACACACGTTGATTGTGGCATGGGTTTAAGAACGTATTGTGTCTGTCATGCAGAACAAGAGTTCAAACTACGACACGGATATGTTCCAGCCTCTCTTTGCAGCAATTCAAAAAGTGAGTAATTTTACATGCCTTAGAAATGTTGGTTGTTTTTTTCTTTTCTTATGATATATAATTTAAGCTCACCAAACATAGGCTGAATAGAACCCTGAGCTGTTTTAAAACTTTGAAATTTCCTTTTAAAAAATCCAAAATGGCAGCAGTTGATCAGAGTTCTATGACAATGCATTCCTTTCAATGAAATTTGCCATGTTTGTATTACATGGTTCTATTATAGGCATGAAAATAACAGGTATGAATTGAAGGGGCCATTTTAATAGTGTGCCTAAGTCACAATTACGCCATTTAGAGAAAAATGCCCAAAACCATGGACTTTGGCACTGTTGACTTTGGGAATTGCAAGTTGTAAACGTGATGTGTTTTCATCATATCATTTTCACACTTTTCAGGAAGCATGATTTCCATTTATTCCCTAGGATTGTCTCTCCATCTCGTTTTTAACGAAAATGTACATAGGCACACTATTGAACTAACCCCTTCAATGTTATACTTTAGAGATGTTTTATTTTAGGGATACACATTTCCTTAAAGATCAGAAGTCAATGTGAAAATAATTTTCTTGTGTGAAACCAGAAATAGAATATTCCCTCATATCAATTTAGCATGCACATTGGTTTTTGTTCCATTGTTATATTAACTCCATTTCTTTGAAATGGTAAGCATGGTACACTGTATAAAACATTAGTTCGATAGATAGTATAATTGTAGTTCACATATTCCTTATGACTCCATTGGACTGCTGTTTTTTTGTTTTTAGAAAAATCTTTGAAGCCATGGCTGTATGGTGGGCTCTTATGGTAGCTCTACATCTTTCCCTTTATACTTCTTACAAGTGCCGTTTGTCTGTTTCATCTTAGTTAAACATGACATCATAAGATCACTGCATATGGGGTGTGGAAGCCAATGCTAGATTGGAAGACAAATGAATATTTCAAGCCTTGAAAAGAACTGTAAATTCCTATCCTTCTGTCCAGCTTTAACAGGTTGAATTGGCTGTTAATTAAGAGATAGATTATGTCCTTGGACTTGGTTTACTCGTTTAAAAAAACGTTTTTTTGTTGTTTTTATTTCCATTGTAGTCAACTGGATGTCCAGGTATCAAGGTCGTGTCGGAAAGGAAGACGTGGATGGGGTGGACATGGCCTACAGGGTCCTGGCTGATCATGCCCGTACCATCACCATCACTTTAGCCGACGGAGGAAGGCCAGACAATGCTGGAAGGGGGTATGGCAAGAGTTGACCCTTTTATACCCTGATAAATACTTTTATTTCCATATATAAAGATTTGTTAGGTATCATAAAATGTTTCATCTTTCTTTGTCTGCGAGCAAAATTGTTTGTGTTAAGATAATAATTTTAAAAAAACAGTGCTTCCAACTGTACGTAAAAAAGGCCAACCTTATTCTACATGTTCTCATCTTCCTTACAACTTTATGGTTTTTCATCTGTACACATTCTCATCAAGAATAGTCCTGTGCTGTGTCACTTTTAATTTCCTAGTGAGCGCTTTGGTTGACTACTGTTTATGAAGATAGGTCTTTCACTTACTTTATGCAGTAGGTCAGCAATGTTGCCCCATGGTGTGCTGTTGGTTTGTGTAAGTCATGATCATAAATAAGTCTCTTAATGCCATCCATATGCAATTTTAACACATTTTTTTATAATGCATGTCAATATTTTGGGAAATTTCCACTGAATAAAAAATAATCGGCTCTAAGTCATTATTTGATTGAACTGCCCCGTCATGGTGGGCGCTGCTGGTAGGTCCTACTGCTTTTCTTTTGCTCTTTCACTTCTCTTTTATCTTACTGTTTCCTCTTATTCACCCTGAGATCACCACAATGGTGGAAAGGGTAAATTTCAATTAAAAACAAAAAAGCCCCGTCATGTTTTGATAAGAGGGTGAAACATCCACAGAGTGTTAAATTCGCCGAAAAATTGTTTGTTGATTGTCTTTCTCAAACCGCAAAGATTTATTAATGTGTTCATGTGACATTTAAGCGAATGTTGTTCGTGAGAAAGCTATTCGTGCGTCTTTTATAACTCACGGTTGTCTGTCTAGATTAATTTGTGTTGGCACGCATTAGATTGATTTGTAAAGTGATGGGGAAAAACTCTGAAGCTAGTGCTTGTACCCATTTGCACCTGGGTTGAGTGAGGAAGATGCGTGCTAAGTGCCTTTCCCCAAGGAACACAACATTGGACGTAGCTTTGCTAAGATCCGAACCTGGAATGTCATAATCCCAAGTCCAACAGCCTAACCACTCTGCCACTAACACCACAAAGTATTACAATGACAATAATTATATTCCTTATCCTCGTGACAAGATGTGTGTCTTCCAGGTATGCAAGGTCCTTCCGAGGGATAACAGAGGATTAGCAGTGTTTTAGATTCCCTGTATTTTAAGAAACATGTCTTTTCCAAGTCTTACTGGACTTGGTTTCTTATCATGGTTATCGTCATTTCAGTAACCAAAACAAGACATATGTTTTTTATGGCTTTAATGCTAAAATATGCTATGAGTTTGTTCGTAATGGCTCTCATTCAAAGTAATGAAGTAGTATATTATTTTTTTCAGTTACGTTCTGAGAAGAATTTTACGGAGGGCTGTGCGATTTTCCTCAGAGAAACTTGGTGCTAAGCCAGGAATGTTTGCTGACCTTGTGGATGTTGTCGTTGAGCTCTTGGTAAATTGATGTTACGGGAAAACTGACAAATATTATCTTTATGTATTTATTAGAAGGGAAAAGTTCCTTCAAACCCTAAACGGCTCATAAAGCCAGTATTTAGGCAAGTTCCTATGTAGCAAAATAGGCGATAATACATCGCCTCCTGATGAGGCCGCTACTGTGTGGCAAGTTTTACTGCACAGTTGATGCAGGTACCCCTCTGCTCCTGGTTTGAGTGGAAAAATACATGTTTAGTGTCTTTTCCAACCGCCAATGGTTGACAAATTTTCTTGAGTTTTCTTTCCAAATAAAATCTACCCCTCCTGGTCCAGGTAGGTGGATTGACACCTAGTCCCATCGGAGGCTGCCGATAATTTTTAAAAAGGAGGTCCTGTGTGCAGCTCACAACCCATTGTGCACATTAAAGATCCCTTGGCTGTTTATAAGGCAGTCTGGACAAAGTTAAACATTTTTATCAAAGCCCCTGAGATCACCTTAGTTGTTGATGTGGGTAAATTAAATCAAAGACCAAGAAACTCCTAAAATTTCAATTTATCACTGACTCAACCAAACGTTTTCTTAACTGTTGATACACCCCATGATGTTTATACTTGCTTCTACATTTAAATTTTATTAATAAAAAAATTAATTTTAATCCACTATTGTTTAAGTGCCAATGTGATATCATATTTTGCATCAATGAACTGGTTTCATTCCTGTTCTTAGTTAATTTTGTTAGCTGGAAAATAAAGTGGTATGATTTTTATCTTCCGTCCTTTATATCTCATTTTGTTTTTGTTTTTTCGTAAGGGTGATGCATTCCCTGAGGTAAAAAAAGATCCTGAATTGGTATGTAGTAATTATGACTTGAATTTTTTAATTGATCTTTCTTTTTCTTTTTGCATCTACGTATAATTTGTTTATAATTATACATGTATCTATTTTATTTTTTATGGTTGGATGGTGTGTTTTGTGTGGATTAGTTGTATTATTTATTATGTTGTATTTTATAAACTGAAAAAAGTGTTTGTTCTTTGTATGACAAAAACTTTTCTTATTATTTCATAAGTTCTCGATAAGTTCATTAAAAATAAATTTGATTTGATAGTTACACTATTTTTCCCATAGTGTAATTTTTCAGTTCAGTCATGTTTTATGGACGCACTTTGAATAAATTCTCTGGATGAAGAGTGTGTGTGTGTTTGTCTTTGCAGATCAAGGAAATTATCAATGAAGAAGAGGCTCAGTTCTTGAAAACGTTGACTCGCGGCCGACGCATGCTGGAGAGAAGCATCAATCGCCTGGGAGGCAGCAAAGTGCTTCCAGGTATTTTGGTTTTCTTGAGTTTTTATATGTTTTTCGGTCTCTCTCTCTCTGTCTCTGTCTCTCTCTCTCTCTCTCTCTCTCTCTCTCTCTCTCTCTATTTCCTATTTCCTGTTGACGAAGGACCCTACGCTTGCTTTCAGTCCTATGCCTACTAAAATTTGGTATAGTATGGGGGGGGGGTTGGTAGTCCAGAGACGAGGTGTCAACCTTTCAACCAAATGGTTGTGGGCTCAAGCCCCGATGGTTGACAAATTTTCGAGAGTTTTTTTTTTTATTTATCTTTCCCCTGGTCCAGGTAGGTGGAACGACACCTAGTCTCATCGGAGACTACCGATAAAAAAGGAGGTCCTGTGTACAGAGCACAGCACTTTGTACACGTTAAAAGATCCCCTGGCTGTTTGCAAGGCAACATTTTTAATTCTACCAAATCCCATGAGATCACCATGGTTGTGGGTGTCATTATAATCAAATCAGAGTGCATACCTCTATGAGTTACCTAGAATAAGAGCTGATTTGTTTGTTGTACAGCAAATCCTGCTCAAATCACTCTGATCTTCTTACAAGACAATTGAGGGAAAAGTTATGTCTGTCCCAACTTTTTACCAGAGAAAAGACAAAATAACAACCCATAACAATAATTTTAACATCCTGTAGCTGTAAGTCTTTACTAAGCTTATCCGTTTCAGACTTCTGATTGTTTTTCATACAAATATACCCTTTTCCCATTGGTTGTTGGGAAATTGTTTAATTTTCTAGGTGGAATTTTTTCCCAGTAAGATAGGAAATTTAAAGTTGACCTTTTGCTGAATAGAAGATTTATGTCATCGCCTTTTTTGACAGGACAATAGTTCATCACAGAATTTACTCCCCAGCAGATGCTTGTACACATTTGCACCTAGGTCCAGTGGGCAAATGCTTCCCCAAAGAACAGTTTGCCAGGCCTAGCCTTGCCAGGATTCAAACCCTGGACTCTCACAATCCCGTCTGGTAGTCTGACCAAAGGCTAATGCAGCTGCTTGAGGATTGGATGGTCTTATTTAAAAAACAATAGAGGGAAGAATAAAGAAAGAGCAATATCTTCTTTGGATGGATCTGCTCTGTTATGTTTAGTTTATCCACGTTGTAATGTCTTGTTACAGGTAACGTTGCTTGGCGACTGTACGACACTTACGGTTTCCCTGTTGATTTGACACGCTTGATGGTCGAAGAGAGAGGATTGGAGATTGACATGGGGTCTTTTGAGGAGGCCAGGCAGCATTCTTTGGTAATGATTCGAGCTACTAGTAGAATTTACTTCTTTCTTTTCACTTGTTTTTCATCTTGCTGTTCCTCTGATTTCATCCTAAGGTCTCAGCACTTGTTAAATTGTAATGAGACAAAAAGAAACAAATTTTCAATTGTCTTAAGTGCATTTTTTAGCTTTGGCTCAGTAAGTCTGTGGGCGTCTTGTAAGTTAGCACTATTTCATACGATCAGAGTGTTTCAATTTAAAAGTTTTTAGCAGCTATGGTTATCAATCATCTCTACCTCTGCTTATTGCAACATGGCCTCAACAGCCTATAGAGGAATGTAACAGATTATGCAGAATGACCCTGGTCAACTCTCTAGCTAGTAATCTCTCGATTTTTGTTGTTGAAGATCACAATGACTACAGAGTCAAATTTGTTTTTCACCATACCTGATCAAAAAAACTTAAAAGTTATGGATAAATGAAGGAAAACTTGAAAACCCCTTATAAATGATATTTTGGTAGAAATTAAAAAAGAAAGTCAGGTATCCCCATTGCAGCGTAATTTTTTAAAGATGTAAAAGATTTTTTAAATTTCATATCTTTTACAGCCAGAAATTCTTTTGCTTCAGTCAAAATCTTCTCATTCATAAAAAAAATGCTTTTGTAGATTTCTTGTCTTATTTTTAATTAAAAAGGAAGACCCATTTGATGTTTATTTTAGAGCACTTCAATTTAAAGTCTATTGCAGGGGTGACTGTGGGTTCTAGAAATAAAAACATTTAGGTTTCAGGAACATTTTTATGTTTTGTGCTAATTGTAGGCGCTTGGTGGAGGTTGCTGGTAGGTCCTACTTCTTCCCTTTCTGTGCCTTACTTATATCTTACTATTTCATGTTTCTTCACCGTATAGGATCACTGCATACGGTAGACGACGTAAATTTCAAAGCTAAAAACAATTAACGTTTGAAGTAATTTTTGGAAGTTTACAGCGCTGCCAACCTACTGCTAAAAAAGTGGATTTGTATGCTTTTTTAGAGATTGTGCACCTTTTTTTGTTAGAGATTGTGCACTTTTTAAGCTTTTTTTCATATATATATATATGCAAATATTTTATTCTTTTTTACTACCCTCAGCTTATGTCTCAAGGAGTGTCAGGAGTGAAAGAAGATCTCATTGCCTTAGACATTCATGCGCTGGGCGAGTTGAAAGACAGGAAGGTGCCTGCAACAGACGACTCTCCAAAATATTTGTATGAAGCTGATGACCAGGGCAATTACAGTAAGTATGTTGTTACAAAAACAACAAAACCAACACAGATTGTATGCAAAGTTAATTCAGGTCTGGAATTCCTCTGCTGACCTAGGCGGTTGATTGATGCTACTGGTTGGTCCTACTCCTTTCCTTTCACTCTTTTACTTATCTTTCATCTTGTTGTTACCTCTTCTTCTGCGGGTAGTTGGCAGGCGCTGTTGGTAGGTCCTACTTCTTTCCTTTTTCTGCTTTCACTTATATTTCATCTTGCTGTTTCCTCCTAATACACTGAGATCACTGCAATGGTTGACATGGTAAGTTTCAATGAATCTTTCAAAAAACCTTTCTTCTTTCTACCTCTTAATCTACCCTTAATTTCAATCAATCATACCTCTGCTGACTTGAAAATTTTACGTACTGAAAATCTAAATCTTTTAAGACATAAATGACAATAAAATCCCTGTCTGACATATTTTTTAAATAAATAGTTTGTCTCATATTTAAAAACTTATGGGATAAGTATTGTTGTTATTATTAGTTGTATTACCATCATTACTAAATATGCTAAAAAATATCTTTAAGAGTAATAAATTGGTTCAATTTATTTTTATTTTTAACACTGTTATAAAGAAAAACAAAATTGGGTGCTTTATTCTTCAACTCTAATTTTGCCACCTGGCGAAGAGAATCATTCAAGCTGAATGTGTAGATTATTGCACCATGTCTTACTGCAATTCATTAGCACATGCACTTTCCTCTACTCCCCCCCCAACCCCCACCCCCTTGCCCCAATGGATGGTTGGCAGGCACTGCTGGTAGATCATCAAAAGCATGTGAACGCTGTGTGCTCTAAGAGAACCTTCATCAGCGAGGTACGAGATTACACAGAGAAATTTACCAGTGCAGTAAAAGGCTGCCATCCTTTTGAACTGCCCCACTTTACCGTAAACACAGTTTCCATGGTTTGGTCTCTTGGGAGACACTTTTCCTCCCCTTTCTCAGTGAAGAGCACATATTCAGGGTTTTCTGGCAGGGTAGCACGCCATCAACAGGTAGAGTCGCCAGTTGGGTCAATCCCATTCAGGTTGAAGAAGCTGGTAGATCATACTTCTTTCCTTTCACTCTTGTTTCACTCATATTTCTTCTTATGCCGTTTTCTCTTAATTTAGTCTTGAGATCACTGAATAAGGTGGACTGGTTGAATTTCAATAAAACATACATGCAAAAGCATCCCCCCCCCCCCCACACACACACACACACATTTGTAAAGTAATTTTGTAATTCATTATTCTTTCTACTTGTAGCTTTCAGTGTGGGGCGGAGGGCAAAATTATAGAACTCGCTACAACAAGCAGTTTGTCTCATCTGTGACATCTGGCCAGGAGTGCGGGATCTTACTGATCAGACAAGTTTCTACGCTGAACAAGGAGGACAGATTTTCGATGAGGGTTTCATCGTCAAAGCAGATGCTGAAGTGAGTTTTTCCATTTGTCTGTCTTGTTTTTGGCTAAGGTGTCTTGGATCATAATTGAGTTGAACTCACTCAACCCTAGCCCCGTTGTTATCAGTATGACTTCGGCCTTTCTTCACTCAAGAAAAGGAGTAAATTCTGCAATGAATTATTGTCCAGTCAAAAAAGGCGATGAAGTAAATCTTCTATTCAGCAAAAGCTCAAGAAATATTTTGTTAAAAAAAAATAATGTGTAATGGGTTATGTCAATTAATGTTTTTCTTCAATTGTTTTTCAGGAAAATGAATTCAGAGTGAAAAATGTCCAAGTGAGAGGGGTTATGTTCTCCACACTGGCATTGTGGAAGGCGTTTTTAAGATTGGGGACACTGTAAAACTCTTCATTGATGAGGTAAGTCTTATGTCTTTGAGTAAATGAATTATTCATCAATCGGTGTTTCTGTAATTGATATTATTGTTATTCTAATCTTGTCATTAGCATTTCTCTTATTCTTATTATCATTAATATCAAGATGATAATGATTATTGTTATATTAAGTATAATTGTTATCATAACTATTACAGTTTTGTCAAGAAACACTTCATTGTTACTGTGTTCTAGTGTTTGAAGTGGCTAGTATCGATATCGTATGTAATTCCTTCATTCTTGAGAGTCGGATAATATTATCATGAAGCGTTTCTTTGAATAGCTCATAATCAAATGTGGAATTTTTAGTGCTTCTTTTTCTTATTCTGCATTGACGGTGCTCTAAGACCCTTGTTAGGTATCTGGTGAAAGAAGTCTCTGTGTAGTGTGATCTCAGTTTTGAAATGAAAATGTCCTCATTTGTTGGTCCCTATCTCCATGGCTGTCTCTCTTCTCTCACTTCTCAACTTGGCAGCTCTGGACATTTATTGACAGGTTGGTTAATAATAAGATTTAAGCATGGTCATAGCTTTATTTGTGCGTCAATGTTTGATTGAACAAACAATGGAGATAGACCAGTATTTGTATGGCTTATCTCCTTTAAAGTTTGCTTACTACCTGGTCTGCCTACCATCCAGATCATTCGATCTTCCAAGGGGCGGATTTTAGATCTCTATGATATTGCAATAGACAAAGCAAAACTTCAGCTGTAGGTCTCAGTGCATAAAAACAATGTAATATTTTTAATGTTTCTCTCATCTTATAGCCTAGACGTTGTGCTGTGATGAAAAACCACACCGCTTACTCACGTTCTCAACTTTGCCCTGCGGGGAGGTCTTGAAAGAAGCTGACCAGAGAGGATCCTTGGTTGCCCCGGATAGACTGCGTTTCGATTTCTCTGCCAAGGTAGCACTCTTCATATCCCTGTATTATGTGATTGGGACAAAGTTTGTGTTTGACAATAAATGCCAAAAACTTTTAAACAAGTTTCATGCTATGGTTTTAGTATCTGTAGATTCTCGTGGTGTCGGTGGTCCAGTGGTTGGGCTGCCGCTGGACTGGGGATCATGAGGTCCTGGGTTTGAATCGTAGCAAAGCTGGGTTTGACGTTTATTCTTTGGGAAAGACACTTAACACGCATCCCCCCCCCCACTCTACCCAGGTGCAAAGGGGTACAAGCACTAGCTTTGGAGTAAACATCTCCGTCAAGACTAGCGTTCTGGCCAGGAGAGGATTATTATCACCTATTCCGCTTCATGCTACAGAAGCGGGGATAGGCTCTGGCTCTATGAGCTGTAACGGCCTTGAAGGAACTTTTAGGGCTCTGGGAATGCCATTTTGTCAAAAATGGGACAAATCTAGTCTATTGTGCTAGTGGATAGAGCAGTTCATTCCCGTCATAATGCTATCATAAAAGAAGCTCAGTATCGATTCTTTGAATTTATAGGAATTTTTAGAAACGATACAGGCCTATCCTTCAACACAGCTATTATACAATAAAAGCCAAAATATTGTCTAAAGAATAGCAAGTTGGTACTCATTTTGATCGTCACATAAAATGCTATCCAAAACAAAGTTATTTGAGTATCTATTATGAATATTGCCTTAGATCGGCCGGATGATACGGAACATATTCCGCACACCTATTATCAAAAGGCACCATCTCAAAATGAGTAAAAAGGTGCTGGTGCACTTGAAACAGTGTCAATAAGAAGTAGTTGAGAGCCTCTCAAGGTTTTATGATGTTTCAAAGTATTATTCTACTCTTTTCTTAGGTTTATGAGAGAAAATGTATTCAAATAACAGAAAATAAGAGAAAAATACGATTTTCTCAAAATGTCCTTTTTTTGTTCATTATTTCCTATCTCCTTTTTTATTTCTCAACGTATCTTCATGAAATTTGGTATGGATGATGAGTGAGGGAAAACAGAAATGATCAGATGCTTTTTTTTATTTGTTTGGGAAAATTTGGATTTTTTGTACAACATTTTTTGTATTTTTTTGGTTCTGCTATTTTTAAAAATTCATAAAATCAAAACTGACAAATGAAACAAAAATCTGATCTGATCAAATGGAGATATTATATCAAATAAGGTGTGTGCCAAGTTTGAAAGACATTTGTTAAAAAATGAAAAAGCCTGTCGATATTGAACTTGGTGAAATTTGGGGGCAAAATCCAAGATGACCGTCGTTTCCATGGCAACCAGAAGCGGCAGGAAAAAACAATGACACATTTCAACTCAGTACACCATGCCCATTACAACACGTATACATAAGTTAAATTGATAGGAACAAACGGGAAAGTTTTCAATCCAGGACCCCCTCCCTCCCCTTAACTGTAAGTTCTCAGGGTGCCATGATTTGGGTATCTGTATGTTTTCAGTGTGCTACTGGGTAGTTGGTGGGTGCTACTGGTAGGTCCTACTTGTGTCTTTTGACTCTGTGACTTATGTTTCATCTTGCTGTTTCCTCTTGATTCACCCTGAGATCACCACATATGGTGGACAGGGTAAATTTCAATAAATCAATCAGGGTGCTATCAATTGGGTATCAGTGTTTTTGAAAGGCCATGTTTTTGTGTATATATGTGTATATTTTCAGGGTGCTTTGATATGGGTATCTGTATATTTTCAGGGTGCTATGATATGGGTATCTGTATAATTTCATGGTGCAATGATATGGGTATATGTATACTTTCAAGGTGCTATGATATGGGTATCTGTATACTTTCAGGGTGCTATGATAATGGTATCTGTATATTTTCAGGGTGCTATGAAAGTTGCTGAGGTCAAGGTCGCGGAAGAAATTGTCAACAACATGGTCAACAAAAAGGATGGGGTGCATGCCAAGCAGACAGCTTTGGTGACAGCCAAAACAATTCAAGGTCTTCGTGCCATCTTTGATGAGGTGAGACCGCGGACCAAAAGTTTCTGAACTGAAATTTGTCATCGCTCGGGGTGGTTGGTAGTTTGTTTCGTTAACTTGCCGTAAATTCTTTGATGACGTCACTGTTTGTAACACAAAGGAGGCCACAGTGGAATGAGAAGTGAAAAGTGATAAACGACAATGAGTGGCAACTCCCCCAAAGGAGGACAAAAACGTATGTGATGTTTCGGGTACAGCTCTTTGTCTGACAAACAAATTTCTACACGCTTATCAAGGCATCCACGCAGTGTAGTGTCAGAAGGAAAAATGGAAAGGAGGAAAGAAAAATGGGGTGGGTGAAAAGAATAATCAAGAAAGGGAAGACATTGATATCAGTGAGTAACAGAAAGAAAGGTAGCCTGAGAATAGGATAGCGATGAAGATTATATGAAGTAGTATTAGACACAGTTAAATAACATTAGCATCAAAGGAATGCGGCAATACAAACTATCTATGTTACTGCCGGCACCATAGACTCCTGATCAGACGTTTATACCCACCTTCATTGTATTGTCTTCAATACCCTTTCCATCTTGGAACATTCCCAACTAGAAGAATCAGGCAAGGACGAGCTTGGTTATCTGTTGGAATATTGACCTGCTGGGCCCCAAAAAACCCAATAAAACAGAGGGGTACCTGAGTTATTTTCCCTTTATGTAGAAACTACAGACAAACATCCCTAAAACAACCTGTTTTATGGAACAAATCAAAAAGGTGATTATTTCTCTTACAAGGAAAAGCCAGGCCAATCTTCTTGTACTGTCTGGTCCATGTGCTTCATGAGTCTGAGGGTGTGTAGTTAGATATCAATATCATTCCTGTTGAAAAACAAAGCTGAGTAGGCTTCATAAGTACATAAATTCATGTTTCTCGTTTCTGTCCGATCCCCATGATTTTCTTAACAAGTTTCCCTCTCAATGGCTTCAGGGATTGGCAGTTATGTAAACACATTTTGTCTTGTGAGAACATTGCTTATATCTATACTGAAAATGATTAAATACATTTTCTCTGTGAAAGAAAAATTGAATTGCATTTACCTGTAAAGGATAAACACATTTTCTCTGTGAAAGAAAATTGCGTTTACCTGTAAATGTTAAACACATTTTATCTTTAGAAGAAAATATTGCTTTTTTCCTGGAAGGAAAATACGTTTTTTGTGTGAAATTAAATTGCACTTCCTGTGAAGGAAAAACATATTTTCTCTGTGAAACGAAATTGCTGTTTCCTCTGTGAAACAATATTACTTTTATGTGTAACAGAATTTATTATTTTTTTCTGTGTGAAATAAAATGGCTTTTACTTCTAAAGGAAAAATACATGTCGGTGTGAAATGAAATGGCTTTTACTTCTAAGGAAAAACACATGTCGGTATGAAATGGCTTTTACTTCTAAAGGAAAAACACATGTCGGTGTGAAATGAAATGGCTTTTTTACTTCTAAAGGAAAAACACATGTCGGTATGAAATTGCTTTTACTTCTAAAGGAAAAATACATGTCGGTATGAAATGAAATGGCTTTTACTTCTAAAGGAAAAACACATGTCGGTATGAAATGGCTTTTACTTCTAAAGGAAAAATATATGTCGGTGTGAAATGAAATGGCTTTTACTTCTAAAGGAAAAACACATGTCGGTATGAAATGGCTTTTACTTGAAAAGGGAAAATTTCATGTTGTGTGTGAAATGAAATTGCTTTTCACTCATTATACAGGTGTACCCTGATCCAGTACGTGTTGTGTCTGTTGGAATTCCTGTCACTGACCTGGAAGCAGACCCCACAAGCCCAGCTGGGTCTATTACAAGTGTGGAATTCTGCGGTGGGACGTGAGTCACTTTTTCATTGTTTTGTCAAATGGGGGTGGCGGGTGTTGCTAGTAGGTCCTTTGTCTTTCCTTTCATTCTTTTTTCTTATTTTTGTATCCAGCTGTTTCCTTCTTAATTCACCCTGAGATCGCTGTGTATAATGGACATGGTAAATTTCAATGAAACAAAGAAATATTGTTTCGTCTGCATGTCCTTTGAAAGCATTGTCTCTTTTCATATCTTTCTGTCAACATTTTTGTTCTGTTTTTGATGGTGGGTAGTCGGCAAGCACTGCTGTTAGGTGCTACTTCTTTCTTTTCACTCTTTCTCTTACCTTTCATCTTGCTGTTTCCTCTGAATCCCCCTCCCCCTCCCGACAACACTGCATATGGTGAAACGGGTGAATTTCGATGAAGCGACAAAGAAACTACATACCCACTCACATAAAATCAAGACATGTGGATGTGTTTGATGTTCTCCGCCATATTTTTCATGTTGAGTAACCCAAAGCTCACTTACAGATTCATTTGCTCCACAGACATTTGAGGAACTCAGGTCACATAGGTCATTTCATTATTGTCACGGAGGAAGCCATTTCCAAAGGTGTCCGAAGAATCATTGCAGTCACAGGGTCTGAAGCCCAAAAGGTATTTCTCTTCCCCCCTCCCCCCAACCCCCCCTTTCTTCTTGTAAGTCTTGTCATACATGCATTGCTGCCCAACCAGTATGTACAAAAAAATGTTTACTAACACGGTTCTTTTAGCTTGAGTCCACAAGTGTGTTTTATTATTGAAAAGTATTTTATATAATAAATGATAGAGGGTTTAACTCTTTTTTTTTTTACGAAACAAGCCCTAAATTAATCGCAGAGACTTTGAGAGATTGTGGCATCGGTGGCTGAGCAGTTAGGCTGGCAGACCAGGGGATCATGTGGTCTCAAGTTCGAATCCTAGCAAAGCCAGGTCCGACATTGTGTTCCTTGGGAAAGACACTTAACACACATTTTCCCCACTCTACCCAGGTACAAATGGGTACAAGCACTAGCTTGGGAGTAAAAGCCTGCGTCAGACTAGCGTCCTGGCCAGGAGGTGATATTGTCACCTGTTCCGCTTCACGCTATAGAAACCGGATGCTCTCTGGCTCTATAGGCCTTAAGGGCCTTGAAGGAATTTTTTTACTCAGTGAGATTAGGTGAAAATCCATAAATGCCATTCCAAGTTCACAAAAACAACCATCACATTTCGCCAGAAGGTCAGCAGTGGGCTAAGTTTCTGTTATTTGCCTTAAAAGGGGGTTAGTTGAAGTTAGATTATAAATGCTTTTAGGAATATTATGGGCCATTGTGCAAGCTAAAATTAGTTGTCTGCACAAGTCAGAATCTGTTTTTTGAGTTGAAAAGGTTGGTAGTTTTGTACATGTGTTGACAAACATCTCTGTAAACCAGGGCTGGTAGCAGTAGCACTCTAGAAACAACCAGTCTCCTAATAAAAAGTCCCTCTCCGAATATCTTTTAAAAAATTTTCCTCATGAAAACCCCTAAAATTTCAACTCATCATGCACTTAGAATAACACTCTGTTGGCTGTTAAGACATTAATTTTAATTCTTGCTTCTACACTTAAACTTAGATTTTTAAATTTTTTATTTAAAGCTCGGAAATATTATTTCAGCATTCAAAAATTATTTAGATCAATTGTTCTCAACCAGCGGAGAATTCCCCACTTGTGGGAAATTTCGTCCACAGATTGACATTGGCAGACTCTATTATTTTGAATGCACCTTTTTGAGGCAGACAATTGTGGAAAGGGTGGAATAACATTCTGACATAATAGTGAAAGGGTGCATGGGCCAAAAAGGTTGAGAACCGCTGATTTAGATTATGTGGATTTGAAGATGATGGCATCAATCCGCCTAGAAGTTTTACAAATTTCCTAGAAAGCCTCCTAAGAATCTCCTGAAATTTTGGGATGGCTGAGTGCTCTAAGCCCTCCTGTAAACAAAGAAAAAGCAACAACCCACACTCCCCCTTGCCTTTCAGATTGGGTTGGCAGGTGCTCTTGGCAGGTCCTACTTCTTTCCTCTCACTCTTTCACCCTTCCTGTTTCCTCCTAATTGACCATGAAATCGCTGTATGTGATAGATGGGGTAAATTTCAATTGAAGCAAACCTCCTTCCATAATCTTGCTAATAAATATTTTTAAAATTGCCATTATATCTTTTTTTTCCCCTTTAATTTCATACCTTGTAAAAGATTTTGATTTCACTTCATTTGCTCTTGTTCTCCCAGGCTCTTCATAGACAGGACGTCCTTGAGAAAAGCGTTGAGCAGCTGAGAGAGAGGATAGAGAATTTTGAGAAGGGACCTTTCTCTGACAGGGAATTGAACAAGCAAATTATTGCACTGGATGATGTGAGTTATTGTTGTCCTTTTGTATTGCATTGATTTATTTGACCTAATGCCTTCTTTGCTGATGAGGTCATCTGATCTCACAGCCTCAGCTGCTTGCCATATCTCTGGAATGAATGTTTGCCACTCTCTCTACGGTTGTGTACTATTTCTCATAATTTTTGGAAATGTTCCGATGATGTTGGTTCCAGGGTGTCGTCTCGAGTTTCTTTAGATCACCATTAAGTGCGACTGGCAGTGTCGTGCTTGCTCTTCCCATGTGTCTGCCCCCAGTTTGTGTAAAGTAAAACATCATGGCTGACACTTAGGGGCCCTGGAGCAATAGCTCTAGCTCCATGAAATCGTCTTTTTGTTATATTTACTCTATAGGTGAATAAGACCCAAAGAAATGTATTGTTTAAAAGAGAAAAATTGCAACAGACAGCCAAAATCTTGTTGATGCCTAAGTGTTGTGGCCATATAAAAGAAAAAAAAGAAGGAAAGTTCTTTCAAAACCATTACAGCTCATAGAGCCGGAGCTTATCCCGGTTTCTGAAGTGTGAAGTGGAACAGGTGATACTATTCACAGACAAGACGGTAGTCTGGCTAGTGATCATACCCATTTGCACCTGGGTCGGATGGGGGAAATGCATGTAAAGTGTCTTTCCCAAGAAACACAACATCAGACCTAGTGTATCTAAGATTTTGAACCCAAGACCTCTTATGATCCCTAGTCTGGCAGCCTAACCACTGAGCCACTGATGGTTGTGGCAATTTAAGATAAGATCAAATAAATTCCAGGAAAAAATTGTCCTGGTCCCCCGAGGGCCTTTCCCGTTTAGAGGGCTAAAATATATAGAAATGTTTTTTTTCATTCTTTGGATTTATTCCCGATTGGCCAGGTTTCCCGATTAGAGGTTCCATTGTATGTAATTTCCTTTTTTGGATCAATTATTATTATTATTATTATTATTATAGGCAACATTTGCATCATCTGAATGTGGAAATATGCACCTGTATAGCAATGTTATTACCTTTCTTTTGAACCTTCATACAGTTCTTCATTTTACCGTGTTCTATCGAAACAGGATATTGCTCAGTCTACCACTGCTTACTGGAAGCGTGACGCCCTTCGGGGAGAGCTCAAGTCGTTTAAGAAGATAATGGATGATATGGACAAGGCTAGAAAAGCAGCTGTCGTCACAGAGGTTTGTGCTTTGATCTTTATCAACATGCATATTTGCCAATCGGTACATTAAATGCGCATTTAGTATGTTTTTGTGGCTCTGAGTCCTTTAAGTCTTGTATTTACCTTGAAAATTATATGCAATAGGGTTGACTGTACTGTTTGTTCTCTAAAAAAAGAACCAACTAATTTAGCGACAAAGACTCAGGGATTGGGGTGAAAGTCTTGTATTATGAGTTCGTAAAACTACTGTCACACTTCACCAGTAATTGATGGATTTTTTTAAAATTTACCATAAAGGAAGTTAAATTATCAGTGTCTTCTGAATATTACGGGCCACTATACAAGTAAGAATTAGTTTGTGCAATCAGTCTTGTTTGTTTTTGTGTTGAAAAGATTGGCAGCTATGCACATGTATTTTCAATTTGCTTTAAATAGATTGTAAATTGTAATTCCGTAAACTAATAGAAAAAGAATTGATATGAGAGAGAGAGAGGGAGGAGAGGCAGACAGACAGACGGGCAGGCAAAGAGAGGGGGGAGACAGAGAAGTCAGTCAGAGACAGATGCAAAACAAACAATGGTTTAAATTCATCATTCATTATACGTGGGTTATAATGAAAACAATTGAAGTTCATTATTATTGATCAAATCAAAAATGTGTGTCCAACTAATGTAGTTTTAGTGAGTGGGGACTTTCATTCATTTCTTGCACGCTTGTCAGCCTGAAACAGTTGGCCATTGGCTACATAAAGTTTTGCCTCCTATAAGGCTGACCTGTTCTTTATTAAACTGATTGACGTTTATATTGCATGATTGACAGGTTGGGTAAGAATTAGATTAAATCATGGTCATAACTTGCTTTTTTACGTTAACATTTGTCATCAGTTTACTATCATGATCTGCCTACCAGCATAAATTTTTTTTATCTCCCAAGGGGTATGTTTTTAGATCACTGTAGTACTATTAAGTCTTCCAAATTTTTTTGTTCTGTCTTCATTAAAAAAAAACTTTTTGTCAATTTTCAGATTACTGAAGAATCCAAGCGGTTGATTGAGGCAAAACCAAATGAAAATACATCGTTCATGAATTCAAATGGGGTCCAATGCAAAAGTATGTGATGCCATTTTTTAAAATAATATGATATCACGTTTTGTCATTGAACACTCTTAACTCACTCACTGCCACACGTGACACATATTGGGTCCTGCCAATAGACTGTTTGCTACCAAAGCCAACATCCATGGGCATTGACTTTCCTTCCTCTTTTTTTTTCTAATTCTTTCCCTTGTGGGTGGTTGGTGGGGGTTGCTGGTAGATCCTACTTCTTTCATTTCATTCTTTGGTTTATCTTTCATCTTGCTGTTTCTTCATAATTCTTCCTGAGATCTCCCCATACTCTGGGGGTGATGTAAATTTCAATGAATCTGATACCCTTCAGTATTGTTGTTTCTCACCCATATAATCAAATCTTCTGTAAGGAAACACTACATAAAGTTGTGATTGGTCAGTGAGTCCTTTGCCAGAAATGAAAGGTAGATGATGTGGACACACCTCTAGTAATCCATAATTTCGCCCTCAAAGCGAAAATTTCTTTTCAATCCAAAAAAAAATGAGATATGTGAAACAGATTCTTCATTACTCAAAACTAATCTTTGTGTTGCTGGATCATACAAAGACTAGATTAATATGTCAAAATCTAAATCAACTGCCGAAAGAGTTTGCTTCCTTGAAAAACTATTTTCATTATTTCTATATTAAAAAAAAAATTCATATTTTTGGTAAAATAAATGACTTTCTTTCTTTCTTTATCAGTTCCCATTTTACCTTCCGGCGTATGGGTTGAAATACCCGAAATGATTATTCTCCAGGCTGCTGTGTCCTGGCATTTTCTGTTTCCTTCCGTGAAAGTTAAATTTCAATGGCATTATCAAGTATCGTTAATAACGTATTGAGATTGTTAACATAGAAGGATCATAGGAAATAATATGTATCAATACACACAGCAGCGGCCACTGAATAGTCAGCTTTTGTATCTAATACTCTTCTCCTCTACGGTCTGCCGGGGACCTCACTGCATAGACTCCAATTATTACAAAACAAGGCCGTAAGATTTGGGACGAAAACAAAAAAGCGAGATCACATCGAACAGCCTGTCTTGTGGTCATTTCATTGGAGAAGAGAATTTAGATTAAATTGGCCTGTTTTTGTTTTTAAATGCATTTACCATGATGATGCCCCTGAGTATCTGAAGTCGCTTATTAATATTCGTTGTCCAAGTCGGCATCTTAGATCCTGTAATGTCTTACCACTTGATCATAAAGTGTCAAAATATAAATTTTTCGATTGTGCCTATACATTTTCTGGCGCAGCTGCCTGGAACTCTCTGTCACCTCATACGCAAAAATCAAATCAGTGTTTCATTTTCATTTGATTTACCCTGAGATCTCCACTTTTGATTGAAACAAAACGAACAAACCTTGCAACTATCACTATCAGATGTGGTGGATAGAGTTGGTTTCAAGTACATTTATCTTACACCTCATTGGCTGAGAAGGGGTGAAAACTAGCACCTGGTCTTAGTCTCAGCCATTGAGGGCAATGGCACACATACACACAGCAGAAATTTACTGGCAAATTCAAACATTTGTCTACCCTGTATTCCAGTGGTTTATTGCACTTCTTCAGAGTCACCCTTATTTGTTTTATTCATTTGAAAATTTTCTTTTCTTTTCAATTTCAGGCCCTTGATGCAGCCATGAAGCAATACAAGGCTCTCAGTCCAGTAACATCCGCCATGTTCTTTTCTGTAGACAGAAATGCTGGAAAGATTTTGTGCATGAGTTGTGTTCCAAAGGTCAGTTTGAGTCATGTCAAGTATTAATTTGTGTGTTGTTGGTGAAATTGTTTGTTCACAATCAAAACGACTTTAGAAATTAAACCTAATCTTAGCAAGTCTATATTTTAGGGGGGGGGGGGGGTTTTGTCCAATTGTGAAATGACAATGACATAGTTTACAAAAGTTGCATTGAGGTATTTTTCTTTAGAGGGATCTGAATATCATGTTGGTTCACAATGGCTTGGAGAATGAAAAGAGCGGTAAGTTTTCAACTAAGATAATGCCTAAATTGAAAAAGGATTGTAGCAAGACATTGAAATTTGATTATTGATTTAGGTCATCACCCAGGGATAATGATTTTTGGTGCCTAAAAACCCAAATTCCCAAAATGAGGTCACGTGAATCTAGGCCAGACGTGTTCCTTTGGAAAGACGCTTAACACACATTTGCCCCACTCACCCAGGTGCAAATGGGTACAAGCACTGGCTTGATAAAAACCTGCGTCAGACTAGCATTCTGTCCAGCCAGGAGGTGATTATAATCACCTGTTCCGTTTCATGCTACAGAAACTGGGATACGCTCCGTCTCTATGGGTCATATTGGCCTTGATGGAACTTTGCTTTACTTTTTGCTTATTATAGCCATTCGTTTCTTGTCACTTAAACTTTACCATCTTTGGCTTCTTTTTGTTTTGCAGGAAAGTGTTTCTTCCGGATTGAATGCCAAAGCCTGGGTGGACGCCGTTGTCCCCCGTCATTAATGGGAAAGGTGGAGGCAAAGATGTTTCTGCACAAGCAACAGGGAGTAACATCAAGGGTCTGGATGAAGCCATAAAACTTGCCACTGAATTTGCTCAGCTTAAGTTGTCGTAATGACAATTGTGGAGTTATGAATATTTATTTTTTTATGTTTTTTTTCTTTCTTTCTTTTTTTGTTTTGTCTTCAGAGATTAAACATAAACTGTTGCTTTTGTTCTGTAAACCGACATTTTGTACAAATATCTTACTGTACACACTGTGCCTATACTCAGGTCCTTTTCCACATGATATATGGCAAGCTAAGGGTTATCCTGTCTTGTCTCCAATTTTGTTCTTTTTATAGACTTTGTTGACTCATATGAGAATGAGAGCCATGATATTTCCTTTTTTTAATAACGTTACATAATATATATATTGATCGTGCCCCTTGGTTTGTAGTAGTATTGGAAATGTGTTTTGTTTTATGTCCATACTTTTTGCAAACAAGTTATTGTGACCTTATTAATATCTCAAAACTAAGAGAATTGACAAGATAATACTAAGCTTTAGATGTATTTAACATTGTGACTGAATTACAAATGAGATTGTAATTTTTGTAATGCTTACTGAAAAATGGTCCCAGTCACATTGTCGATTTCAGATTATTGCTTTTACTGCTTTGTGGAACATAAAGTTCTTGTAGTACTGGTTTCGAACACACGTTTGTTAACAATGCTGAATTGTGACGATACTGGTATTATTCCCTGTTTTAAGTTTAGCTTTTTCATTTCTGACTAAATTTGGTGGTGTAAATTGTTGACCCTTTGCGATAATAGTAATAGAAATTAAAACACTATACTACAAGTCAACTACAGCATGATTTCTTTCTTGGTGACCTAACATGTGTTTCGGACCAAGCGTTTTTGAGTCTACTATTGCCACATGAATTATCAACTTTATTTTCAATTTCAAGACGGAAGTGGTTCATAAATTTCATCATCATTTGATCTTGTTCTTTTGAGAATAAAAATTATTTGTGTTATGTTTTTATTTATCATCAGACAAATTCATTCCTCCTGTTTATATCTGGGCAGTCCCACCAATAGTTACCACTGCTTTAGTAAAACCAGATTTAGACTGGTAATTGTCTTTTATTTTAAGATGAATCTCTGTCTCAGTCTCAGCCGGATAAGTTCATGGTCACAAAGCTGTAGATGCGGTTGTGAAAAATTGATGTCAAAAGGGAAAGATTCACCAATTCATGTTATTTGAACCGTTAATTGCATCTATGATTTCCTCCTTTTAATAAATTTGTTAGTTTTTCATGATGGGTTGTGTTTAGGAGGAGGGAGGGGATTTTTTAAATTGTTTTTTGCAATAAAAAAAGATAAAGTATATCAAGACTGATTAAAGACTAATCGGTTCCTTGCTTGTAGAAGAAGCAAAACTTAATCTTTGTTAATCTAGTGGGGGGGGTTTTTCAAATTTTTTCGTAAACGTTTGTTTTGCATGTTGGTTCTAAAATAAATGATCCTGCAGTAATAGTTATATATTATGAAATTTTGTTTCTTATTGATTTGAGTCTTTGGTATTGTATTATTATTGTTTTGTTTATTTGTGTTTAAAATCTGCCAACACTATTAGCCAGTGATGGAAATCTTCTCTTGTATTGTCAGTTAATCCAGATTTTTGGTACAGGTAGTTCTCTATACTGTGGCATTGGTAGTCTGGTGGTGAGGCTACTGCACTTGGCATTGTGGGGCCCTTGGTTCAAATTCTGGCAGCGTTAGGTCTGATGTTGTGTTCCTCAGGAAAGACACTTTTAATATGTACATAATGCACCTTCTCACCATGCAATCCAGGTGCAAGTGAGTACCTGTAGCAGTAGAGCAGCCTCCACACGTACGTGCCTATAGACAGATCGAGACCAGGCACTGCGCCTCGACCCAAAACCTTGCCTGGAGATCACCTTGCCTTTTACACCTTCACGTTGCAGCTTCACCCTATGGCATTTCTAGACTTGTTTTCACCACTCACATCATTTCTATCTTGTCCTATCGACTGACAGTTCTGGACTAATTAATAATATTCATGAACAGAATGACGACCGAAAACTGAACAGGATTATGTGTAATTATTTATTCTCTGATAAGGAAAACGAAAATTGATGGCTACAACTACAAAAAGGACTTACTAGACAACAATGGCTTGATCGAGATTTCACTTTCACTCATCATACCAATTTGCTAGATGAGTTGAGGCAGAAAATTTGTTCAATAGTTTGACTGGGGCTCGAACTTAGTAATAAAAAAAGATGTGATAGTGATAGCATCAATGGTAAATTTACAAGATTTGATGTCAAATTTGATTTGATTTTGATTCATCCACAACTAATCAACTAAAATTCTGAGTATAATTTTAATTTTGCCCAGACCCTTGTAAACAGCCAAGGGATCTTTTAGCGTGCACTATCAGCTCACGGGACCTCATTTTTGGTTGAGAGAAAATTTTTAACCGTTGGTGGGGTTGAACCACTACGCTTTTGGGTTGGAGAGGCCAACACCTTGCCTACCTGGACTACCAACACCTTGCCTCTTACCGAATCCTTTCGATGTAAAATAGCAACAGCGAAATTTCACTTTAATTAAAGATTATTTTTACTTTTTATATTTATCTTACACCGCCACTCCTTCAGACCCCAGGCTGGAGGCAGAAATGTTTGGAGAGTCCAATATTTCTGGACCCATGAAATCACCTCCACACGCAGGTTGTTTTTTTTTTTACGATTTTGCAAAACCGATGATTTGCCAGGCCCGTGGCCGAACCCATACGTGTGTAGGACCTTAATCTTAACAGCGTTCGCGTTAGCTGGAAAGAAGTAGTAACATCTTGTGTGACAGTGACAGATTCACGTCCTGTTCAGTGAGAAGGTGACGTATTATCACCTGTTCTGCTTGCCGTTATATAAACGGAAAGTTGAGAGTACTACAATACAATGATTTAAGTTTTAGCAGTGGTTCTTAACCTGAGTTCGCCCTAATCCCAGTGGCAGTGTGACTGTGAGTCAGTCTCAGTCTCAGTGGTTTGACGGAGGTCAAAAGATACACACACACACAATTTACGAAGGGTTCAGTTAATGTTAATGCATACATGAAACTTGCAGGGTCCAGTACCTCCAAAAAGGTTTAGAACAACTGATTTAGTAATAAAAGAAAACAATCTTAGTCTTAAACTATGGTAACTGTGTCTGGGACCCACACCAACAGACCTTTTTTTTTCCCACACCAACAGACCTAACACTAACATACACAAACAAATTGAGAAAGTGCAAAAGGGTGCAGTTAAAGTTACAAGAACAATCAGATCTGGCTGTCAAACATACATAAAAAACCCCAGAAGAGTAAGGTTGTGTAACGGACTATCAAAGTAAATCAAACCCAGCTGAAACACTGGAGACTTTAACGACAGAATTTGACAGTATAACACATCACCACTGTAAAATCAAAATGCAATCAACAGTTTTGGATTGAATTTAAAATAATAATAATAATACGCGCGCTGACAGTAGTAGTAATGCTTAAGAATTGAGTTGGTCAGCGATTAGGAAGAAGACGAAGAGAGATACGTTCTTGCTTGATGAGGGTTAAAACTGCCTTGAAAGAATTTTACTGTATGTACAACTACTTTAATATATTATGTCTCATTAGATTTTATTGTTTGTTTGTGGCATTTGTTTTGTACTTATTTGTGTATCTCTTACCAGTACCACAGTACAAGATGTATTGTGAACAGAGTCTGAATAGCTACCCATTTTCGCTACCAGGTCGACAGGAGGGCCAGAAAATGTTATCAGGACTGGGAATCGAACTCAGGCCTCCTACACGATAATGGTAGTCAGATACTCTACTGACTGAGTTACCGAAGCTCCTTTAAACGTCAAGAATATCAAAATAATAGATTTACAACTCTACAAATTTCCATAGCTTTTGTTTGTTTCTTTCATTGAATTTTGTGGGCGGTTGGTGGGCGTTACTGGTAGATCCTATTTCTTTCATTTTACTCTTTCACTTCGCATTTATCTTGCTGTTTCCTCTTAATTCATTCTGAGATCACCACAATGATGGACGTGGTAAATTTCGATTTAAAAGAATTGAAAAGAACAGCATAATGAAAGATAAGTGAATGGGTGCGGCCATATTGGTATTGGTCTTTTGACGCGGATTTGCCTGCAATGTACGCCGTATAACTGCACGGTTTGCTCTTTTAACAAATGCACGCTGACGCTGACCGAATTTTGTCTGTTTGAAATTAACCCTGTCCACTATAATATGCAATGATTTCAGGGTGAATTAGGAAACAGCAAGATGAACGATGAGTGAAAGTGAAAGGAAAGAAGTAGGACCTACTGCCAGAGCGCTCTACAACCGCCCACATCTCGATCATCATATGCGGTGATCTCAGGGTGCGGAAACAGCAAGGTGAAAGATAATTAGTGGGGGGGGGGGGGGGGGGAGGGTGAAAGGAAAGAAGGAGGATTTACCAGCACAATTTGCCTACCAACCACTTTTGAAGGGCATTCCATTACTAATACTAATAATATGTACATCATGTACTTTTATTAGAATGCTTATTAAAGACCAGCGATTTATTGTATCTCTCTCTGTCTCTCTCTCTCTCTCTCTCTCTGTGTGTATGTGTAATGTATATATCTGTCTATTGTGTTATTGAATCTTCTCATATTGTTGTTACTTTTTAAATTATAACTGCCATTGCCTATTCTACTGAACCATTATAATTAAGCCAATTTAAAAATAATGAAGTTCAGAGCAACAACAGTCAGCTTGCCATTGGTAGCATACATTATGCAATTAGTGGAAACGTTCCATCCTTGTCTCGATCCACTCAAACGCCAGGTTTCAGCTGTCACTGTCAAATCATGAGTGATTTGTGGGTGATGAAAATGCAGTTGTACATGTATTGTACTGTCTGTACATGTATCTGATTTGTATTGGTCGTATCATTGGTGTACCCTGTACAAAGGTCATATCATCAGATTAAAAATTCGGAGAAACTTCTTCAGTGAACAGGTTATCAATTCATGGAATAGCATCCCCGCACCAACAGTGAACGCAGTCAAATTAAGACAACACTCTCTGAGCAAACCTGCCGACCCTTTACTACATTTACAGTTACAGCCCTCACGTTTTACCAATAGGATTTCTTTCACGCAGAGTAACAGTGAACATGCCTCACTGGCCTCAATCAAACACTCAACTATTCAAACTTCAACTTGTTAGGATGATGAGATGTCATTGTCAATGATTATTTCAATACATGTTGATTGTTGACTAATTGATTGAAGGTTATAGGGCGCGAGTCCACATGTACTGTCAGTCACGAATGGAGACCCGGTAGTCCAGAGGCAAGTCGGTGTCGGCCTCTCAACTTAAAGGTAGTGGGTTCAACCCCATTAACAGTTGAAAAATAGTCTCGAGATTTTTCGAGAAAGTCTCTCCCCCCCCCCCTCCCCCCAGGTCCAGGTAGGTAGATCGAAACCTAGTCCCATCAGAGACGGACGATAAAAAGGAGATCCCGTGTGCAGATAACAATACTCTGTGCACGTTAAAAATCCCTTGGCTATTTACAGGGCAGTCGAAGCAAAATTCAAAATCCTATTTACAAAAAAACAACACGAGATCACCTTAGTTGTGGATGTGGGTACATCAAATCAAAATAAAAAACCCCACCTGTACTGTCGCAAGTGTCAGTGCCAATCGACATGACTTTTGGACGTACGAGTAGTACGCGACTGAGTAGCTTGAACGTGTTGTTCCTGTCAGGCGTGCCTAGTAGTACAAACGTAAACAACGCGGCTTCGGATCTCATCCCTTGGTGTGTAAAGTAAAAGTTCCTTCAAGGTCGTTGCAGCCCATACAACCGGAACTTATCCCGGTTTCAATAGCGTGAAGCAGAACAAGTGATACTGATAGCAATCACATCCTGGACAGGACGCTAGTCTGACACAAAATCAGTTGGTGTTTGTACCTATTTGAAATGGATGATCTTTAAAAAATATTTCTTTTTGAAGGATATAAGTCTAGCAGGCGGGAATTTCATGACGGGAGAGAAATTCAGATCCCAACAACCAAAATAAAGAAAATCATTGATTTACTAGAATCTGAAACACGGTTTTTTTTACGCGTGGACTTCGTTAATTTTGAGGCGCTGAATTCAAAGATGTGGATTGTTATATTTTAAAAAGTTCATTTTCATCGAGTTGACCAAACCCCGGTTGGCCTCTCCTAGTCCTAGCCGATCTCTTCTTATCAAATTGTCCTTACGACCAACCGACAAAAAATGGAAGAAACAGTGATGTCTTTTGTAGTCGTTCAGTTGTGTTGGTTACGTGGACACACATTTCTATTATTGTAATATCCCAAAGAGTAATAATAAATCGCTGCGCTACTTTCTCTTCATGACTTGACTTTAGTCAAGACTGATAGATTGGTTTTGGACGTATTGAGTCGGTTATGTGGACACGTGGCTGTAGCCTTTATAGGGATTGTGATGATAGATAGCTCTCTAAATCATAAATGTTTTCATTTTCAGTAGGCTTTATTAATTTTTCATGGCCATCTTTCGAAAGCGAAGTTACTACAAAGGCAGGCATCTCATTAAATCGTATTCCTGTATTTCTTCTTTTATATTTAAAAATGTAACACATAATGTAATCTTCTCCAGTTTATTTCACGTTTTTATATTAAAAATGCCATGATTAGATAGCAATCAACTAGGACGTTTTCATTTTTTTTTTTTTTTTTAAATGAGTTAACTTGGCAGCACTAACCATTTACACCATGCCTACCTCTAACTCATACCCATAGGCATTGCCTTGTCTGTCTGTCTACCAGCACCACTACTACCTATACCAGTGGTCATACCTTAGCAGTGATTTCCAGCACAGGTTTTAACAACTCCAGGACCTGTTCTTGATTGTTTTTCTCAACATGCCTCGTGATTGGGACTTTACAGTTAAGATTGTATTTATTGCTGCCTCCTCCAAAACTCGTCAAACCCATTCTTAAATGCATCTAGGATCTTAGCGCATACGACTTTATCTGATAAACTGTTCCAAAGTCGTGCCATTCTCACACTAAAACTGTACATTATTATCCAATTGTCTATTTTACCCTTTGATGGAACAATTTATCTATGTTTCCTCTAGATCTATCTAATTCCTTTTCATACAGAAATATTAGACTGCCTTTTCTTGAAAACCACACTTTTCCCGTCATAAACACGATTTATTTACTGTCTTGTACTTGTGTACACTTCTATCACTCAGATTTCTGATCGCCCCTAACCCTCCTAGAACAAAGTGTTGGCTTTTCTGATCGCCCCAAACCCTCCTAGAACAAAGTGTTGGATTTTTTTTTACTCTTCCTTGAACTCCCTCTAAAAGTTTTACGCGTCTCTGTCTGATCTTGTTGTAATGACAGGTGCCCAAACTGAACAGCCGAATGAAGTGTCGCATCGGTATAGGTCCAAATCGCTTCATCTGACAATAACAATAGCTTGGCTATTAATATTATCATCAATAATTGGATTCAAGTGAGTGGCGAGAATAAGCCTTCACAGCAGTGTCATTGTAATCATAAACTAGGCTAATCCACTTTGATTTAGGGGTATTTCCGTCGATTTGTTGCTAAACTACATAGTGGACGTGCGATCCTACTATTTTACAATAAAATAATACTAATAAATACATACTACAACAGCTTTTTCATTTTCACATGCAGTAGACCTACATTGCCTTCGTCAGTTATCGTTTTCTTCTACTTAGTCAAATATTGATTATCTCTCTAATTGTAATACTAAAAAAGAGGCGTTTTCGTTATAATGCCAAGTTACCACTGATACAACAGTTGGTGGTATAATGAGGTTTGAATGTACATGTTTGTTTAATTGAACTTCACCGTGTCCACCTCATTCGGTGATCTCATGGTCAATTAAGAGAAAACAGCAAGATGAAAGAGAAGTGACACTGACAAGTGACATTGAATTGAAAGAGTTGAAGGAAAAAAGTAGTACCTATCACTCAGTATCACTACAGCAGTGCCCGCCAACCATCCACTAAATATACATGGCTAGTGCTACTGCTAGACCTCGTTTAATAAATTAATTAAAAATTCAAATATCTAAAATTTACATGTATATACATGTATTATTATACTTACTTATAGTACATGTACGTACATGCAAAGACGAGTTTATATAATAATCTGTATCATATTCCTATCACCAACCTAGCATCCTTTTTACCCCCCCCCCTTCATTCAATCAGTCTCTCTCAAGTCTCATGGGGAGCATCATATCAATAATAATAATACAATATAATTGTAATAATATACTATAGACGCTTGCCAAATACTTGATACCGTTAATAATAGTAATAGTAATACTAATACTTTATGAACCCCCTCCACATACAAACACAAATGGTGATGACAGCCAGGGTTTTGAACAAGTAGTGTCCTCATGATTGCATAACTTAAAATTAAAATACTACATTGCATTATAATTATAGTGTACTAGGACTAGTACTATGAAGTACTACTGATTCCACCATTAAGCATCTTCTCATTACACAAAAAACAGATAGGGTGACAGTACTGACACAGTGAAACAGTAACCGTGCATGAGTATGTGTGTATAAATATATATATATATATCCATATATATACTAAAATGTACATGTGAGTATTGTAAGACCTATACACAAGAACCACACACAGTTTATAGAGAAAATACGCAGAATGTATCTCAATATTATCTAAAAGATTTTTAATAACAATTTATGTAACATCATTGATCATCTCACACACTCATCTGCAATCTACATTATTGTAAAACTTCTCTCTCTCTATCTACAAATTTTTATGGGACAAAACATGGGTCACATCACAATGACATGAATCACATGGCGCACATCGAATAGAATAGTGTAAGAAGTTCCCTTCATTCCTCCCATTTACACGCACTCTGCAACTTTATTTCATGTTCATCTTTCACGTTCTCCACATACGTCGGCAACTCCTGTTGTGTGATGCGTGTCCAACGACCGGCTAGGTAATTCATTGCGAAGATGAGTCGAATTTGATTCTGAGACCGTAAACATTAATTTCTTTAATCCAGTCCTCAGTAGATAATGCACGACACATGAAATAATGACATGTAGATCTAGGCTTATTATATAGCATGATCATCAGTCGTCCTTCACTCATTGTATCGGGTGGCTATTGGTGTGGAGGATGATGGAATGGAACACGTGTTGTATAGAGATAGATCCACAGGGCAATTCTATACACATGGTGGATGCCACTTCTTCTCAAGACGCTAATTGGCTGAGGTCCTGGGCGAGGGTCTGTTCGATGAGTGGCGACAGCTGTTGGTCGAACGGCACGCTGCAGCTCACGATCACTTGCTTAGACAGACGCCAGCTACGAATGGAATAGAATGAAAGTATCACTTTAGTAAAGGGAATACCACGTAAAAATAGGCCTACGATCATGTTATCACAACAAAAATAATAATCTATGATGACATATTATAATGGACGTAAAATTGGATCATGTAACGCTGAATCAGATTTTCATGCTGCAACTGAAAATCTGGAAACTTTTTATTATTATTAAGAAGATTATTTTAAAAAGTACTTTGGGAGCCTTAGTGTGCTTATAATTATAATACAGGCCTATTCTAATCAATGCTTATTTCTTTCTGCCGATATCTACAGATCTTTGAAAGTTTTAAAAAAATCACATTTTGATTTATACAATAGGTACATTCAAAACCTCGTAATATTATACCCTCCTCCCAACCCCGCTTTACCGCCAATCTTGCATACTGCCAGATTTTCACCTGGTGTGAATTAGACACTTTACAAAGAACAATGAAATAAGTTCTTATACCGGCATCAATAATTTAGCATTTTACTATTCCTTAATAACAATTATACCGATAATATATACCATCTGTTTTAATTTGATCTCTTACTCTTATTCATTATTGTTGTGTTTATAATTTCATTACCTCTTTTAATTTTCCCTACTCTTCTTCAATCTGAGCCTCTTCTCTTTAGTCTCATTTATAGTTCTTCTACTAGCATACTGGTAGCCTAAACTTTTCCTGGTAAGCTTAGTTGTGATGATACCCTCTCTAGCTTGAACATTTCAGTCGATCCTTTCTTGTGTACTTCATGTACTATTGTTCCCCTTTCCAGTCATTTCACAACTGTTTTAACCTCCATGCTTGTTAACATAAATGATGCAGTAGTTTGTCTGTCTCTCTTCTTTGGTTTTTTATCATTTGTGGATAAACTTGATCTACCGGTGCTTTTCTACTCCTGTGACATTTCCTAGTTTAACTTTGCCTATAGCTGTTTGGATTTCTTCAATTTTTCAGTTAGGTCACCCGGATTATTTACTTTTCTTACTAAATGATCTGTACTCTAGGTTTTATGTGTTTTGGAGGGATTATGTACATTGTAGTTGCTAAATATAATTTCTCCATGATCTGGTTGACTTTCAATATTTCTACTTTTAGTGTTCTCAGGTTGTCTGATTGGGTGTGCTGTGGTCTTTCTAACCATTTTCATTGCTTTCTAGAACAGTTTTGATTTCTTTGGTAACTTTCTTAATTTTTTGTCAAACTCTTTCCATTCTTCCTGTTTTGCTTTCCTCACTTCCTCTTTGACCATAGTTCCTTTACTCATGCAAGCAATCCTTTCCTCTGGCCCCTTTGTTTGTAAGCCTTTCTTACATGCTTTTCTTCTTTTCTTTGATGTTAGTTTTGACGTTCTCATTCTATCATTCACCCTTGTTCTTTTCCGTGTTTCCTTACAATTATTTATACAATGTATTTATACATTTGCCTCTTTTTCTTCTATTTTGCTATCATTTAGGTCACTCTGCCTTTCATTGATAAATCATTTTATCCCATATTGGTATATCATATTCATATATCTGTTTTACTTCTGGTTTATTTAGTTCTATTTTTTAGTTTTGTACATGTACTAGTAGTAGCTTTATTTTCTGTCCTTTTCTGTTTGTTTTCCTTAGGTATCTCCTTTTTGCAATCACTAGGTGATGATCATTAAATATTTCAACTCCACTTAACTCTTGTATCTTTTGTACTAGTGTAAAAAAGGGAACTACTATTGTAGTCTATGATTGACTTCTGTCTATTTACTTTTGTATTCGTGAATGTTTTTATGTTGAAAAAAAGGTGGCTATTTTCGTGTTATTCTTTGGGCAGAAATCTATTAACCTCTCTATGTGAAGAAGTTGTCTCTCCTTTTATATTATATTATCTTTACCTATTACTCCACTTGATGTTTCTACATTGTTGCCTACTCTAGCAGCATTTAAATCTTCTAAAACCATTAGTTCCTGTATGGGTTTGATATTCTCTGCAGCTATTTGTAAATTGTTTTCAAAGACATCTATTTCTTCTTTGGTGACGTCTTCATTTAATAAGCTATTCATCACGTTTCATCCTTTTGGTTTATATTTATCTGAAGCAGCCGTGGACAAATAAATTCCCAACTTTTAGCCTTTCATACATTAGGAGGCCTACTCCAGCTCTACTTTATACATCTACTCCTGAGAGTGAAAGAATTGAAATATGATTTGCTCCTACACTTTTTACTCCTTGTCCCCTTTTCTTTGTTTCTGTGATAGCCAAAACATCTACTTTGATTCCCCCCCCCCCCCCCCAATTTTTGGCTAATTGTAACTTTTTACCATTAATTTCCCTAACATTCTATGTCCCAAAAATTAAAGTTCTCGTATGTTTTTCACCCAGGGTCGTCTCCAAAAGGTCCGTCTAGGTATCTTATATTAGTCTCTTTGAATCTCTGTATTAGGAAAGAAATCAAGGTAAATATAATATGCATGCAAGCGCACTCCGCATTCTAACTCCACCTACTGTGCCGGTTAATGGTAAGTTGGGGCTGTAGTGTAACAAGGCTTTCTATATATATAGCTAACAGGCCTCGAGCTCAGTGAACAGTAAGTGGTGTCAGGTCACAACACCAGGCCAAAGCATTCCAGTTGCTTTGTAATAGTTTCCAGTAACAGGCATGATCTTATTATTATTATATCAAAGCAGTATTGATGTGATATTAGACAAATTATAATAAACTTTATGAAATTAAACATGTTTTCTTTCTAGAACTGTTAAACATACGCAGATGAATTACCGATCCATTAATTTTTCATAATTGAAATACTTGTACATGTAAAAATATGGACAAAGCCAATCTGTAAGTCACAGATTTTCCTCACCAGCAAATTCTGGTACGCATGTGCACCCGGGCAGAGTGGGGAAAAGCGGTTTATTTGTCTCTAGGAAGTAACAGAACGTCAGACCAATCATCACCAGGATTTAAACCCAAAACCTCATGATCCCCATGTCCGGCAACTTAACAGTAGGCTACCAAAGTATGTCGTTAACCAACATTACCATGATATGATGCATAGACTTGGACAAACTTCCGCACGACATACTAACGGTAAACATTGTATTATTCATATATAAGAGGAAGAGAGAGAGAGAGAGAGAGAGAGAGAGAGAGAGAGAGAGAGAGAGAGAGAGAGAGAGAGAGAGAGAGAGAGAGAGAGAGAGAGAGAGAGAGAGAGAGAGGGAGAAAGGGAGGGGAGGGAGGAGCATGAGTGAGATAGAGATGGATAGACAGACAGAGAAAGAGTGAGAGGGGGAGAGAGAAAAGGGGGGGGAGAGATATTGATAGAGAGAAAGAGAGAGGAGATATACTCTACCCCTATCTCTCTCTATTAGAGAGATATTGAATGGACAAAAGTTTTGAAAAGTATATCATTATCAACTCACCCAGCTTTTGGGCTAAGGATGAAGTATTCAAATCTGATTTGTTTCCAAACAGCACTGTACCAGTTGGAATCCAATTCTGAGTTAAAGAGAAGATACTAATGGTTAATTAATAAACAAAAAGTAATAAGATCTAAATAATTTATGATAAATAGATCTAGATCTACATGTCATTAATATTAAATAATAATAAAATAATGAAAACAAAAACAATAAGGATAAAATAATTACATAGAATTCTAGTGAGAAATGAAAAGTTAAAAAGAAAGTAATCAGTCTACAGGTTTCGACTTGGCCTCGGCCTGTGAGAGTTTCACGAAGCCACAAAGTTTATGGTTTGAAGACAATCTGGCGTCAAAGGATATATTTTATCTACAGAATCATCCAGGTTTCGATTTAGGTCTGAAATCTAGATCTAGATCTGTCTTGATGGTCTAGTTAAGACGATACTAGATTTTTCTAGATTCTAGATCTAAATCTAGATCTAAATCTACTCCTACGAATAATTAAGTGTAATAGTAATGGCTTCGAATAATATCAATAATATCAAGGAGAGTAGGATCTAGAGCTAGAATTACAGTAATAATAATAATAATAATAATAATAATAATAGCCTAATAATAATAATAATAATAATAATAATAGTCGTGATGATTAATAACTATCAAATAGACGAAGAGATGATGGGAAAATACACCGCAAATTGTGAAGGTTTTACAGTGTTCTGTGTGTGACCCGAATTGCCCTTTGACCTACTTACAGTCACACTGCTCCCCGGCATGGCTACAGCCATATTGGATAGCTTTGGATCAGTTCCGACCCAGACGAAAAGACTTTGATCAAGTTGTATGACTTTAAAATGCACAGTTTTGTCGAGAAGCGAATGCACGAAATTTGATATAACTATTTGAGAAATGGACGTCATCTTTGCACACTCACAGATGTCACCAACAATGAGGAGAGATTTACCGGCCACTCATTGACCTGACTCTGCCGGTTCAGTTCAGTTGCAGGAGCTTGTGACCCCTCCTGCAAGAAAAACGGTACCGGTACCGTAGTCGATTTCCCACGCGAAGAAAGCACGCTTTCCACCATTTGATTAATTAATTATTATTATTTTTTGTTGCAACAATCTAAACTAAAATGTCTTGAATGGAAACAATGAAAACTTTTTCTTTTACTTTTACTTCACGCAGACAATAATATTTTCACGAGTTGGCAAATAAAACGTTTCCCAGCGTATGAATATGGGTACGGATTGATATATCTTTTCTTACGTCCGATGAAAATGAACGCAACAAGTGAAAACAAACGAGGGTCTGAACTGAAATTGTTATTTATAAAGCGTGATTTGCTGAACCTCGTTTTGATTTCATCCATTTTTGTTATTAAGTTACAGAAAAACATAATCTGAACTAAGAAATAGAATCTATATGATTTATAAAACAAAAGTCAGTGTTGAGGATATACAAAGAACAGTGTTATTACTGGCATGTATATATTTTACCATTGTTCAAATTATTAGACAATGAAAATGATTTTTTCAATGTGTGAAAAATATGCCTTTAAAAAAGGTGCTATACTGTGCTCGTTTCGTTTTTATTTAATCCACATGTACAAATGCTTCACTTTTAGGAGTGAATGTGAGGTTTTTTACAAAATACTGCACATTGACTGTCAACGATTTTGTCTCCTGATCATGTAAGTGTTTAGCTGTGATAATACACATACAAGAATAGCAGAAATAACATCATACACGACTGCATTGCACTTTATTAAAACAAAAACAAAATCCAAACTCTTCAATCTCTGATCTATTTGGAATTGGTGGACTAGTGGGCCATGATGTTGCCCATACTTCACCCGTCTTTCATAGAATCCGTATGATTTTGTAGACTTACAAACTTTTAAAAATCCTACAGGAAGTCTGTGTTTAGACTATTGAGAAAAAAAGTTTTGGGATATGTTTTACAATAATAATATGTTTAACTTTTTCTTACATGTATCCTCTGTCTAAGAGATGCTTGCGACATATGTGTTATAAGCAAATAGCATGACGAAATTCTTAGACTTAAAAGGAAAAGTTTGTGTAGTCATGATTGCATATTGTACTCATAGAATTGAGAAAATGATATATTTCAGAATGTTCTTAGACTTTCTTATAACTTTTTTCTTTTTTTAATGAATAGTGAAATGGAAACGAGAAAGAAAAGTTGCTTGAATACAAATTTTTTTTTTTATTAAAAATATGTTTAAAAACACAAAAAGGAATTTTGTTATTGTTGGCCAAACTGCGTTGGAGCGAAATACTCGCCTCATTTATTGTCTAATGTCACACACAACTCCGGTGGAGACGGCTTGGAACACAATATCGATATCTTCTATTTCATCGAACTAAGAAATCGATGCCTCAAGTCCTGATTTGCATCGCTAGAATCCGAAATTAGGCATGACGTTCTGAGGACTCATTTCTTTTAAAGATCATTGCGCCAATATCTTCAAAGCATAATTGACCTGTAAATATAGATATATTACAGTATTAAAAAGTCAGTCATAGCCATAACACTATAATCATATTCGATGTCCTTAACTTAATACCATTAATACCATACTCTATTTTTTTTTTAATTTCGGGCAAACTAGTTTTTCTTTTCGCGGAAGGACAAATACGTGAACGTGAGTACAACGTGGCTAAGCTCTCGTGAAGGGAATTCAAATCCATCTCAAGCAGTAGCACCGTCCAGCCGCCTGTGCAAATACACAATTCAATATGCGTGAAATTGTTCATGTTCAAACCGGTCAGTGCGGAAACCAAATTGGAGCTAAGGTAGAAATTATATTATTTATGTATTATTATTTATTTTCAACTCTTCGAGGGTGTTTTTGTAAATGTATTTCGGTTTTGTTTTTGCTTGTTTCTTTTAATGAAAACACGGCGAAAACAGCCCTGAAAGAAACCCCATTGCCGGCAAAATGCAGCAGCCACTCGCATCCTGAGCCACTTTTATGCGTCAGACCTCTTCATGCAGCCCTGCTCTGTATAGTATGAGCGGGGTTTTTTGGGGTTTTTAGGGGATTTTAGGTCTTTCTTCTGGGGTCATGATGAAATGCGCACCAGGTTCACTTTCATTTCTGGATCACTCGCTTTTTCTTTTCATTTTCCTCCTTTTTTATGTTGTAAATCTAGATCTGTACTAATCTAGTTTATTGTTACAAATAACTCGTAACTCAGTTTTTTATTTGCTAGCCATCTAGATCTAGATCTAGATCTTGATTTTATCTCTCTAGATCTATAGTCTATCTTTCTTTTTCTTGTCAACAATCGTCCGTTTGGAAGACATAAAAGCAAAGTTTTGTCAGTTTTCAACACACATACAATGTATAAAAAAGCAGTCAATAACTCTTGATCTAAGCTCTTTACATTTATCCCATGCAAACATTTTCAAAGCCTCTTTGTTCTGTTTATATGGGGGTTTTTTTGTCTTGTTTAAACCATTTATTTGAACTGAGTTTTTCAAGTTAAATGTTATTTATGTTGTTATAATCTAGTCAAGCCCAAATTTTAATTTGAAAAGTTTGGCTAAAAGGGTCGGGGGTAGGAGTTTTTTTGGGTTTTGTTTTTGTTTTTCAATATCACGATGATGATCAATGTCCAAATAGGCCTGTCTTTTAAGACCAGCAAGAGTCCCTTTTACATCATCTTTACTCACAACAAAAAGCTTTTGTTGTCCCCTAGTCTATTGTTAGAGCTAAAATAAGAAAGAAGAAAAAAGCAATTAGAATTAAGTTCAAAACATCATTTAGTAATACATGTACATGTAACCATTGTCTCAGAAGGAAACAAAACTATCAATAAAGTTATCACTTTTTCATGTGCAGTTTTGGGAAGTGATCTCAGATGAACATGGCATAGACCCGACAGGTACATATCATGGTGATTCTGACTTGCAACTTGAGAGAATCAACGTCTACTACAATGAAGCTACAGGTAGGACACCGACATGCTCTCAATCTCACCAATTTCCCTTCTCTTTCTGTTGTATTTTTGTTTGTTGCGTGTGTGTGTCTCTTTTCTCCCCCCCCCCTTCTCTCTCTGATATGTTGGCAGTCAATGGTAGATCCTATTTATTTCTTTTCCATCTCATTTTTCTGCCATCTTGCTGTTTCCTATTAATTTACCGTGAGGTGGCTGCATATGGTGGACAGGGTAAGTTTCAATGAAACAGACAAAAGACTTACCACTCACTGCAACTTCATGTTCTTGTGCTTTTGTCTAGCAGTTATATCGTATGAGTACTCATAAACTGTATGGGTAATTGTTAGATGCTACTGGTTGATCTTACTTCTTCTTTCTCATTTCTTATCGTTAGTCTTATTGTTTCCTCTTAATTCACCCTGAGATCATTGCATAATAGGGTGAATTGGGGAGAAACCTGAAACCAGTTTAGATATTACTTCTGTAAATATGTGAAGTGAAAGTATCACATTTTTTGTTTAAAAATGCAAATAAACTTATATTTTCTTTGCTTGTCTTATCCAGGCGGCAAGTATGTTCCAAGAGCTGTACTTGTTGATCTTGAGCCAGGCACTATGGACAGTGTCCGCTCTGGCCCTTTTGGTCAGATTTTTCGTCAGACAGCTTCGTTTTTGGCCAGTCAGGAGCTGGTAACAACTGGGCCAAAGGTCACTACACAGAGGGTGCTGAACTGGTTGATTCTGTGATGGATGTAGTTAGAAAGAGGCAGAAAACTGTGACTGTTTACAGGTTTGCCAGACTCTTTTCCTTTTCTTTTCATAACTTATTTATTTTATTGTCTTTTCTGTCATAATAGCAACAGTCACAACTTTTTGTCATCAATGGCGACATGTATTGGATCCTGTATGATTTTTTGTTGTTGCTCTTTGTAAGTGGACAATGTCTTATATATCTGTTTACAGAACTAATTAAAGATATTTTTTTACTTGTGAGACGCTGGGATATGAATTTAAAGATTTTCACAATAGCTCCTTTGCTGGATAAGAAAATGATATGATACCAATTTAATACGACAAGGCATTTCAAAATATTGCACTTGTTTTGGAAATTTGTGAGGATTTTAATGTGTGGTATTGTGTTGTTTAATTGACTGAATGAATGACAAATTGTTTGTTTTTGCAGGGCTTCCAATTGACACATTCCCTTGGTGGGGGCACTGGGTCAGGCATGGGTACATTGCTTATCAGTAAAATGAAGAAGAATATCCTGACAGAATCATGAACACATATTCTGTAGTGCCATCCCCTAAGGTAAGTACATGTATAGTGTGCATCATCAAAGTAGTTAAATTTGATTTCCCTTGCTGAATGAATATAAAGCATTTATGTGCCTACAGCTGTCTTAAGATGGGAGTGGGCACTATAGATATTAATTATATTATTATTATGATCATACCCTGTCAAATGTTTTGCTTGATTTCCATATATACAAACCGGGGGATATCAGATAGCTATCACATTTATCTCCAGTACTCTTCAATTTAGTTTTGCACACAAGACAATTCTTTTTGAAAATGACCTGATAATGATATGCTTAAGAATATCTGAAGTATATTTTTAAGTTATGATAAAAATAAAATTGAATGTAAGCAATCGATATTTAGATTTAAACAGTCCACTGTAGTTTTGGACTACAGATACAGCTCCTATGTGACTATTGGTTTTCCCTTTGCTACTGCTACTGTTTCGTTTGATCTTTAATTTGAAAACTTATCCATTTCTCTGTGCTGCTGCCAAGAGTGAGCAGGGATTCTGTATCAGATGTAATGAGTTTGAATCTTGGCACCTGTCATCCGTTATTGTGATTTATTTATCTGGGTTTCTTTAGGTGAGAGTTGAGTGGGGCTATCACTCTTCCATTGAATCAAAGTCTTACTTAGGGGGAGAGAATATACGCATGTATTGAAGCTTTGTTTTCAAGTTGGTTTCTCTTAATTGTTATTTTCCTCTCCATACTTCTTTTCAGGTATCCGACACAGTTGTAGAACCCTACAATGCTACGTTGTCTGTCCATCAGTTAGTTGAAAACACAGATGAAACTTATTGTATCGATAATGAAGCTCTTTATGACATCTGCTTCAGCACACTTAAACTGACTACTCCCACATATGGAGATTTGAATCATCTCGTTAGCGCAACAATGTCTGGTGTGACCACTTGTCTTCGCTTTCCCGGTCAGCTAAATGCTGATTTGAGGAAACTGGCTGTGAATATGGTGCCCTTCCCACGTCTCCACTTTTTCATGCCAGGATTCGCTCCTTACCTCAGAGGGTCCCAGCAGTACCGTGCCCTCACTGTTCCCGAGCTCACCCAACAGATGTTTGATGCCAAGAACATGATGGCCGCCTGCGACCCCACGTCATGGTAGATATTTGACAGTTGCCGCCATCTTCGAGGGTCGTATGTCCATGAAGGAAGTAGATGAACAAATGCTTAATGTCCAGAACAAGAATTCCTCCTACTTTGTAGAATGGATCCCGAACAATGTGAAAACTGCCGTCTGTGATATTCCACCGAGGGGACTAAAGATGTCAGCAACATTTATTGGCAACAGCACTGCGATCCAGGAGCTGTTCAAGCGCATTTCTGAACAATTTACTGCTATGTTCAGGCGGAAGGCTTTCCTTCACTGGTACACTGGCGAGGGCATGGATGAGATGGAGTTCACAGAGGCAGAATCCAATATGAATGATTTAGTGTCGGAATACCAACAGTACCAAGACGCAACTGCTGATGAAGAGGAGAATTTGAAGAAAGGAGGGTGAGCCAGAGGGAGGGGACTATGCCTAAACAGACCAATCCGACTAGCTGTCTACAATGGATCAATAAGTTGCTGTAAGGAGAATTACGTGACTAATGACTTAGGAGAGGTTTGAGATTGGGG
>JAXRKP010000836.1:192500-205000 GCA_037039925.1 Doris montereyensis
TTATCAAGTTGACCACGCCATGTGAAGATTTTACGACATTGAATTTACGACAATTGGCCAGCTTTTCCTTATTTGCGAAGGTATTTGTGTTTCTTCCGACAACAAGCCGTAAGAGGCCAAGTCAGGGCTCGGTTTTATGTAAAGTGTATCACTCCCGCCCTGGTTCCTTTTTATTTATATTGTAGTCTGGATCCATTGTTTTATAAGAGGTTGACGAACATTATTGTGTTTGTTTGTTTGTTTGTTTCATTGAAATTACAGTACCCGTCCACTACATGCTGTGATCTCAAGATGAATTCAGAGCAAACAGAAAGATGAAAGACATGAGAAAGAACGTAAGGAGCGATGTAAGACCTACCACTACCATAAACGCCTGCTAAAACTTTGCCCCCAAACAAATTATTATCATTAAGCGGCCCTTTGTACACACATGGCATAGGCTGTGATCCCATTCATAAAAAAAAACTCAACCCACAAACATTTGGAAGTGGAAAACAAACAAACAAACGAACATAAACAAACCAACCCTTAACAGCAAGACAAAATAAAAAACAAGGAACCGTTCCCCCAGAAAGCAAAAACAAAACGCAATGCAAGATCACAGCATTGTGGAGAACTAGGGGTAATAATCATATCAAGGGATGTCATATTACTTGCTCTGACCTCTCTCTCTAGTGAGCTTCTTTCTTTTCTGCTTGCCTCTCTTTTTTTCATTGTAAAACAATGCTTCTGATGAGATCATCACATTTGGTTGACTGGGCAAATTTCAATGAACATTTGTTTTATGTACACAGAAAATTGCAACATCCTCGTAAACTTAGGACGGCAACATGTCTAGAGTGAATCTCCAAATTCAATCCCGGTCCCCCAGGACGGAGGTTGGGAAGGGCTAACAATCCCTCCCATAAAACAAGCATGCTACAGAAACGGCAAGAGGAAAAACACAACGCCAAGTTGAGAAAGGCAGACAGTTCACAAGGTCTAAGTATGAAGCGTTCCACTGAAAGCTGAAAGGAAGCTGGCGGCAGATGACTCTACTCCACCCAGGACAAACACCAAGTTGGGCAGTGGAACGTGCGAACGATGTTCGAGGCGGAGAAGACGACTCAACTAGCCGCAGAAATGTGATCATACAGTGTAGCAATCTGTGAAACAAGATGGACTCAAGTAGGGCAACTTCGCCTCATCAGAGGAGAACTTTTAATTTACTCTCCGAACACCAACAGGCAGGTGCCTTCCCACCGAAGGGGTTGGTATAATGATCTCACCAGCAGCAGCTAAATCAATGTTAGAATGGAATGCCATATCCTCCAGAGTAATCACTGCCTGATTCTTCACAAAAATCCTGTAAAATTCTGCTGATCCAATGTTATTCACCAACTAATGAAGCAAAAGATGAAGAGAAAGAAGAATTATATAGATAGTTGCAAGATGGGATAAACCAAAACGCAAAGAAAGATGTTTTGATCCTGATGGGTGACCTATATGCCAAAGTCGGAAGCGACAACAATGGCAGAGGGCATTGTTTAGGCAAAGAAGTGTTAGGAGTGAGGAATGACAATTGAGATTTATTTAGTGACGTTTGCATGTGCACTGGACTTGTGGTTGGGGAAAGCATCTTTCCACATAAAAGAGTACACACGGTTACCTGGGTTTCACCAGATCATCAGACCGAGAATCAAATTGATAATATCTGCATTGGCAGCAGGCTTAGAAGATCCATGCTACATGTTCGAAACAAAGAGTGCAAACTTTGCCTCTGATCATTATGTACTAGTAGGAACTTTTCGATTGAAATTGAAGAACACCTAGATGAAATTTGAGAAAACTGGACTGAAATACAACACTGAGCTATTACAGGACCCACAGACTAAGGAGGTGTCCCAAATACAACTGAAAAAGCATTACATTTTAATAGCAAACCATGTCCAAGAGGACTCTTTGGTAGAACAGGCATGGAAACATACAAAAACAGTCTGGGAAACTATTTGCAATGGCAAGAAAACAAGACAGCAAAGCAATGCAAAATGTAAAAATCAGAAAGGACCTAAAATCAAATGTAAACATCAGAAAGACGAGAGCATCAAAGACTAAAATACAGGAAGAATATTATCAGGCTCATAAAGAAGTAAGAAAAAGTGTGAAGCAGGACAAGAAAAAATACTAAAAAGAACTTGCTCAGCAAGCAGAAGCAGCAGCAAGGTCATAAGAATATGAAAGAGTTGTACGACATCACACAAAAAAAATGCTGAATCAAGGCGTACTGTTGAGCAAACCAGTTCAAAACAAAGAAGGGAAAATAGTAAGTAACGCAAAAGATCAATTGCATAGATGGAGAGAATACTTTGAAGAGCTCCTGAATCGCCCTACACACAATGATCCTCAAGAAACCCCACAGGAAAAGGCAGTGTTGAATTTCCAAAAGGGAGATCCAAAATGTCATAGGGAAACTAAAAAATAACCAGATGATATACCTCCTGAAGTACTAAAGGCAGGCAGCGGAACAACCGTAGACATGCTCCACAAACTATATATCAAGATCTGGAAATAGAAGAGGTCCTATCAGACTAGAAACATGAATATAACGTACAGATACCGACAAAGGAAACCCGAGAGACTTTAAGAGGTATTACCCTTTGTTCATACCTGGAAAAGTCTTCAATAGAATTTGAATAGAAAGGATGAAAAAGGAGATTGATAGACACCTAAGAGAAGATCAGGCTGGATTCAGACATGACTTTTCATGCACATATCACATATGCACCTTACGCACTATAATTGAACATCGACCGAATAGAGTACCCCACTATATGTTAACTTCATAGACATGGAAAAGCATTTGACAGTATAGATCGTACAACAATGTGGAAACTACTTCAACATCATGGAAGCCCATCGAAATAATCAGTTTATTACAGTCAACATAATATGAAGTTTTAACATGTCAAGTCATTCACTACAAAACCCTCACAAAACCCTTCAATATACTTCCTGGAGTCAAGCAAGGATGTTTATTATTGCGGTTCTTTTCTTGATAGCAATGGATTGGATCGTGTCGAAAATAACAAAAGGACACAGAACATGAATTCAATGGTCTCTGACTCATCATCACCTTGAGGATTTTTAGCTTGCCGATGATGTAGCATTTCTCTGTCATCGACAAAATCGAGGAGAAAACAAACAGAATTGCCAAGGAAGCAGCAAAAATGTGACTGCATGTAAATAAAAAAACATTTAAGTTCTCAGAATTTGCAAAATTAATTAATAACATCACATTTGATGGACCAGAGTTAAAAGATGTCAACCAGTTCACAATTTTGGGCAGCGTCGTAAGCAAAATAGGAGGGACAGATAAGGGTATTAAGGCCAGAATTGGAAAGGCAACAGCAGCATTTAGGACCCTAAAACAATTTTGGAATTCACAGACCTCATGCAAACAAAAATCTGAATTTTCAACACAAACATAACATCAGTCCCCATGTGAAATATCCACGAAAAGATTTCAAACATCTATTAACAGATGCCTACGAAAAATTCTACATCAAATTGTTTTATAGAATTATTAATGAAGAACACTTGGAAAAGACACACCAACATACTATAGAAGCACAAATTAAGAGAAGAAAATGGGGATGGCCTGGACACAGTATAAAAAACTAAAACCAAATATACCGTTTCTAGCCTAAAGTGGAATCCCCAAGGGAAGAGAGGCCGAGGAGATCCAATACAACATGGAGGAGGTCATCTCTACGAGAAACTGGGCAGCTGGACCTTTCCTGGAACCAAACAGAGAAGATGGCGCAGGGCCGAGGTAAGTTGAGAAACTTCATTGGCGACCAATGCTCTACCCGGGTTACAAGGGTTTCAGTCAAGTAGGTCAAGATCTCCGGGTAGACTCCCCAATTTGCAAAATGTTTGTGTGTGTTCATAACAGAATTGATGGATGGATCAAACAAGGCAGCGATGTCTGATAGCTCAAATGTCAACGCTTTTGACGCAGTCATTATTACATTATTACAGTACAGTACGATCTTTTACGTTCTTTTGATTTCTTCGTGTCGGGTACTAGATATGCTCAAACCTCGTTATACCGCCCCCGTCATAACGCTAATCTCGCTTACCGTCAGCGTTTCACCCTTGTGCAGATTTGATACTATACAAAACAATGAAATACCTCGTTATACTGACATTCGCTACCCTCCAATGATTTGGCAGGAACGTTCCTTCATCCCTTTTGTAAATACAACTCGTTATACCGTCCCTCCCCTTGGGTCCAATCGAGCGGCGAAAATTAGGCTTCACAGCAGTGTCATAACCTAGGCTAATCCATTTTGAGCTAGGGGTGTTTCTATCAATATCTTTGTCTAGACACAAGGGATGGTTGATTCTAGCCTTACTTTATTATGATACTACAGCTACAATAGCCATTTCACATGCACTAGACCTACATTCTCTTGTCAGTGATCGTTTTTTTCTGCTGTATTAATCAAACTATTGATTATCTCCTTATTGTAATACTGGAAGAGTGTGTTTTCAATATAACAACATTCCCGTTATAACGATAATTTACCACTGGAACAATAGTTGTCGGTATAAAGTGGTTTGAGTGTACATGTCATTGTACTATTTTACTTTTAAGATGGCGTTGGGACGTTGTATATCGGGGGCTCCGCACGTGGTCTATAAACTCTGACAGACGTACCCACCTGTACACACACACACATACACACACAGACACACACAGACACACACACAATGATAACATGTCATTAGACTTCTACAAGAAAATTCAATCTCTCATCGGCACAGTTTGGCCTTGGGTGGTGGTGTCTGTTTATATTATCTGTCAGTTGGATGCATGCACCCGAGGGGCTGTGTGTCTCTGTATGTATGTATGTATGTGTGTGTGTGTGACTGCAACACGTTTTTTAGAGAGAGAGAGAGAGAGAGAGAGAGTTTTCTTTAGAGAGAGAGAGAGAGAGAGAGAGAGAGAGAGAGAGAGAGAGAGAGAGAGAGAGAGAGAGAGAGAGAGACAGGAGAGAGAGGCAGAGGGAGACATAGATTGAGAGAGAGAGAGAGAGAGAGAGAGAGAGAGAGAGAGAGAGAGAGAGAGAGAGAGAGAGAGAGAGAGAGAGAGAGAGAGAGAGAGAGAGAGAGAGAGAGAGAGAGAGGGAGGGGAAAATATGTGTGTATGTGTGATATAATAACATCTTAAATATCTATTTCAACACGTTTGTGTAAGTCGCATTCCTGAGTCAGACGAGTGTGTGTATCTCTGCGTCTGTGTGTGACTAACAAACTCATGCTCATGTGTGTTCACATAATGTGAAGTCTGCCGAAGGAAAGAAAAGAGAGGCTGGGAAGAAGGAACTGGAGACGGAAGGTGGGGAGGAAGGGGAGGGGGGCGGGGCGGGTCAGCTCGCGCTGGCTTTTCCCCTCTCTCATCATGTCTGTCTGTCTGTCTTCCTTTCCTCGTGATGTGTTGTGTGTGGTGGTAGCCTAGGCCTAGCGGAGTGCAAGCAGGCAGACTCTACCAAACATCTCTCAACCTAACAGCACGGAAAGAGTTGTTGTGGAGAAAGAAAAAAAACAAGGCTTCTAATTTTCTCTCCGTAGTTTTTTAACCAAACGGCACCAGCCGAATTCGAGATCGTACACGACAGCAACAACATCAACATCATCAGCATCATCAACTACAACAGCAACCGCAGCACTAAGGTCATCCTGACATAATGAGGGAAATTGTGCACATCCAAGCTGGACAGTGCGGCAACCAGATCGGGTCAAAGGTCAGTAAAGCCTTTGTATATATTTTCATAATTTATCGATCATGGCTCATCCTATCAGATAACCTGAGCCATTTGATTATTGCTTTGTGTGATTCCCCTCCCCCCTCATGTTATTTAGACCTATGCCTAATGAAATGAGCATAAAATCCGGGCTGGAGCATGGCTTGTAGCTTTTGAACCAATTCGAGCGTCAATCTCAATGATATTAACTTACGAGGTTGCCTGTATTATTACAATTAGAATAATATAGGCTTATCATAATATCTAAAACTGTAGACCAACTAGATCTAGATCTAGATTCTAGGTCCTTTGCCCTTCCTGATTCACATTAACTTCACGTCATCCTGTTTTTATATCTGAACATTTTACTCACTCGGTCTCCTTGGTGATCAGCACACACACACACACACACCCTCTCCCCACCGCATCCCGCCACCATCTTCATCTCATTCCTGACACGTTCATGCTCAATTATTTATTTATTTATTTATTTACTCGTATTATTACTTGGAGTCGGTGGGAGGTGACAGTGAGTTAAAGGATACAGGTATATGAATTCTTGACCAATATCATTGCACTGCCATGTATAAATTAGACATGTATGATAATGATTTCCCTGCTAGTTTCTTCTTTTTTCCAGTGTATTTCAATGTTCTTTTCTATCCCCAACAAGTGGTTGGTACGAGGCATAAAGTTAGCGACATTCTTTCGCTTCGAAATATGTGAACTGCTGTTAAAAACCGTTTCGCTTGTATACATATGAAAAAATATAATATGGAGTCTTTTCATACTGACATCATCATAATATTTTAGATTTTGAAGAAATTAAAATCATGACCAGTTGAACGAGTAAAGAAGACGAAAGTCTCTCAATTTGTATGCGTCACATCTTTCAAGACTAAAAGTTGTCGCGACATGACAAAATATGCCCCGATTCTCTGGGTCACGCTATTTTTAGACATGACCCATACGCTTGCACTGGAACACGACAATTTGGATTTTTCTATCGCTGGCCCTTAAACCTACATGTTCTAAATTTCAAATAGGCCTAATCGTTTTCATTCTGTTACTCAGATTAAAATATTATGCCTTTCTGAACGGGCGATAAAATCTGCCCTCGCACTGTGCTCGTCGTTTGAGTTTAATTGGCCATAGTTAACACGTATAATTATGTAAAGATATTGCCTCAAACAGCTCATTTTGCTTAAAAAAATAGCTTTTCATTTTTATGAAAGTAAATTTAAGCATATTGCTCGTTGTCTGTTCAGCGTAAGGCACATGTAGGGGCAATATCTGATTTGTCAAGGAGTTTCGAGATGTGCCTGGACACCCCAGTTTACATTCTCATTAAGCCTTAATATGCACAGCATGTACACGAAACCTCGGCGTTTTTTCATCATCAGTAGGACTAAGACTAGATGCTATATTTAGCATATTATTATGGGGGTCGCTTTTGGGAATGGTGAGACGGATGTAAGCTTCTACCACCGGATAGACCGTTAGATAAAGACATACAAATTAATATGTCTGAAGTATGTTGTCAGATTGCGATATCAATTTCATAGACTGGAGAGTAGGGACAAATGAAATTGTCGATCCACCTATTTGAACCAGAGGGGTAGATTTTACTCCACAAAACTCGGGGAAAATGTGTTACGGTTGGCGGGGCTTGAACCCATGACCTTTAGGTTGAGAGGCCGACACCTTGCCTCTGGACTACCGGGTCTCCCAGATAGATAGATAGATAGATGGACGGACGGACTGACGGACATATTGACAGACGGACATACAGACAGAAAGACAGACAGACAGACAGACATATAGATAGAAAGATAGATATATAGATAGATAGACAGACAGATAGAGAGAAAGATATATATATATATATATATATATATATATATATATATATATATATAGATAGATAGATAGATAGATAGATAGATAGATAGATAGATAGATAGATAGACAGACAGACAGACAGACAGACATACAGACAGATTGATAGATAGGTAGATAGATAGACGGAAGGATAGATAGCTAGATAGATAGACATACAGACAGACAGACAGCCAGACAGATAGATAGAAATATAGATAGAAAGATAGATAGGTAGAAATATAGATATATAGATAGATAGACAGACAGATAGAGAGAAAGAATATATATATATATATATATATATATATATATATATATAGATAGATAGATAGATAGATAGATAGATAGATAGATAGATAGATAGATAGATAGATAGATAGATAGACGATGGATGGATGGATGGATGGATGGATGGATAGATAGATAGATAGATAGATAGATAGATGGATGGATGGACTGATTGAGTGGATGGGTGGATGGGTGGATGAATGGATTGATAGATAAAGAGGGCAATTGGTCGACCAAAATAGTGTTGTAAACATTTTATATACATACATTACGTATTTGGTTTCCCACTTGTCGCGTAGTTATTCATTTACTCATTCCTTGAGTCTCAGTCTCCACTCCCAGTCTTGTCGTTTCCCTGTCTTGTCCTTCGCAGATTAGTCACGCCGTGACTTTCCTCGTCATGAATCGTCCAAGTTTTTCAAGGCCGCCCCAGCTTATAGAGCTGGAACTTATTTAAATGTCTATAACGTGAAACGGAACAGTTAATGGTACATTGGACAGGACACGTATCTGTTGCAGGTTTTACACGCACGTTTTTGTTTGTGCCCATAATGTACACCGTACCTGAGGCGAAAGGGGAGGGGGGGGCGTAAGCAATGTCTCTCTCTCAAGAAACACAATGTGAAAGCCAGCATTGCCTTTTTCAACGAACACAATGTCAAAGCCAGCATTGTCTTTTTCAACTAAATACAATGTGAAAGCCAGTATTGTCTTTCTCCAAGGAACACAATGTCAAACCCATCATTGAACACAATGTCAAACCCATCATTGTCCCTCTCCAAGGAACACAATGTCAAACCCATCATTGTCTCTCTCTAGGAGCACAATGTCAACCCATCATTGTCCCTCTCAAGGAGCACAATGTCAAACCCATCATTGTCCCTCTCCAAGGAGCACAATGTCAAACCCATCATTGTCCCTCTCAAGGAGCACAATGTCAAACCCATCATTGTCCCTCTCAAGGAACACAATGTCAAACCCATCATTGTCCCTCTCAAGGAACACAATGTCAAACCCATCATTGTCCCTCTCAAGAAACACAATGTCAAACCCATCATTGCCCCTCTCAAGGAGCACAATGTCAAACTTATCATTGTCCCTCTCAAGAAATACAATTTCAAACCCATCATTGTTCCTCTCAAGGAGCATAATGTCAAACCCATCATTGTCCCTCTCAAGGAGCACAATGTCAAACCCATCATTGTCCCTCTCAAGGACCACAATGTCAAACCCATCATTGCAAGGATTAGAACCACAATTTAACGATCCAAAACCTGGCAACCTAACCACGCGGATACCAATGCTCGCTTTTGTGGGTAGTCTTTTATTGTTGTTGTAATAATAATATTATACATGTACCTCGAGTCTCCTGCACTCTCAGTTTCGTCCACTCCCAGACTAGTCACTCTGCAAACTTGTTCATCAATCTTCCGGCTTGTTTCCTGCCACAGACCATCCCATTTTCTCCCTCACAAAAATGAAATTATAAGAACCGATTGAGTTAGGATGGAGTTAGGCTAGTAGTGTGCCTCATTCAGACCTCACGTTGAACATCATTCTTTCTCCAGATCTATACTGTATACCGTATCATCAATCTTTTTTGTCTTCCTTTTCCAAATTGTTATAACTTTTACTTTTACGTCAACGTCAAGTGATTGATTTCCAGTCTCGCTGTACACTCGTTTACTCTCTCTCTCTCTCTCTCTCTCTCTCTCTCTCTCTCTCTCTCTCTCTCTCTCTCTCTCTCTCTCTCTCTCTCTCTCTCTCTCTCTCTCTCTCTCTCTCTCTCTCTCTCTCTCTCTCTCTCTCTCTCTCTCTCTCTCTCTCTCTCTCAAATCGACAGACAGACAGATGGGCATGAGCACACACACACAAACATACACACACACACACTCGCACAGACGCAAGCAAGCAGGATCCGAGCGAGAAGCCCCTTTTCTCGATGAATCAGAGTATTTATCACCGTGTATCTTTACATTCTGTTTCCCCTCTATTCGATACAAGCTCTGGTCTGTCTGTCTAATCGTATGGCAGCCCTTTACCTCCACCAATTCTCTCTCTGAATACCTCCATTATTCTGTGACATCTCGTCTCTCTCTCTCTCTCTCTCTCTCTCTCTCTCTCTCTCTCTCTCTCTCTCTCTCTCTCTCTCTCTCTCTCTCTCTCTCTCTCTCTCTCTCTCTCTCTCTCCCTCCCTCCCTCCTTTCTCTCTCCCTCTCCTCTCTCCCTCTCTCCTCTCTCCCTCTCTCCCTCCTCTCCCTCTCTCTCTCTCTCTCTCTCCTCTCTCTGTCTGTCTGTCTCTCTCTCTCTCTCTGTCTCTATCTCTCTGTCTGTCTGTCTGTCTGTCTGTCTGTCTCTGTCTGTCTCTCTCCCTCTTTGTCTCTCTCTCTGTCTCTATCTCTCTGTCTGTCTGTCTGTCTGTCTGTCTGTCCTCTCCTCCCTGTCTGTCTCTCTCTCTCTTTCTCTCTCTCTCTGTCTCTTCCTCTCTCTCGTTCTCTCTCTTCCTCTCACTCTTTCTCTCTCTTCTCTTTTCTCTCTCTCGTTCTCTCTCTTCCCACTCTCTCTCTCTTTCTTTCTCTCTCTCTCTCTCTCTCTCTCTCTCTCTCTCTCTCTCTCTCTCTCTCTCTCTCTCTCTCTCTCTCTCTCTCTCTCTCTCTCTCTCTCTCTCTCTTTCTCTTTTTCTCTTCGTTCTCTCTCTCTCCCTCTCTCTCTCTCTCTCTCTCTCTCTCTCTCTCTCTCTCTCTCTCTCTCTCTCTCTCTCTCTCTCTCTCTCTCTCTCTCTCTCTCTCTCTCTCTCTCTCTCTCTCTCTCTCTCTCCTCTTTTTCTCTCTCTCAGCCAAACGTGTTCTCCGATATTGTTTAGATATTGTTTAGATCTAGACCTAGATTAGAAATAAAGACGCACATCTCATATTAAAGCCTAGCAGGGTTTTTCTCTGTTACGTCTTCTTCATCGCTTCGCATACCATACATTTTGATAAGGTTACTCGGTCAGTTTTATTTAATAATGTACAAACAGTCTATCTATTCCGCTTTGCTTTTCCCTGTGTGACATGCGTGTGCTGATATTACTACATGTATTGAATTGATATTTTGTTTTACAATACACAGTATTAAAAGTATTTTCCCTCTCTTAATATATATCCCTACCTATTTTATTATAAAATATAGCTACATACACACACACACACACACAATTCTATAAATTGATGTAATACATGAACACAATAATATTTATGTTATTATTGCACTGTTTTAAACAGTTATGTTCATTCGTTCTATTTGAGGCAATTCAACTTTGGCAATACAAGAATGGCAAACCTTTTAAGTTAAAAAATAGAAGTGAAGTTTATTCAAATGATGTTATGACCCATAAAGTCGGAACTCATTCCGATTTCTATTACATGACGTGGAACAGGAGATAATTCCTCATCTCCTGGATAGGACGTTTACCTGTCGCAGGTTTTACTCTCCATTTGATGCTGGTACACATTTGCACATATTTTTGTTGTTGTTGTTGGTGTTACTGATCAGCAGCGCTCGGACGTAATTTGTCATTCGGCCCAATGTCTGCAGGTGTTTTTCCATCTGTTGTAGGGTTCCATAAATAGTGTTCCAAGTATCAGGTTTCTCGGGAAGTAGCTTGTCGCGTAGGTCTTTCAATTTGTGGCATTCAAATAGGTGATGGGTCACAGTTTCATGGGGGTGGTCACAAAGAGGGCACACTGGGGCATGTTCAGGATTTATTCTGTTTAGATGCATGTTTAGCTGTATGTGGTGTGTTCGGAGCCTGAAGATGGTGACTTTGTCTTTTCGTTTAAGTTGGTTGATGTTGTCATTTGTTTGTGGGATGGTCATATGTCGGTATAAATCTCTTCCAGTCTTTCCCAAAGCCCATCTGTTCATCCAGTCCTCTTTGCTGTTAACTTTGATGATTTGTTTCGCGGTCTGCATTGTAGTTTTTGTGTTTGGTTGTTCTTGTCTAGATCCCCTTTTTTTGGCAAGAGTGTCTGCTTTGTCATTTCCTGGTGTGTTTACATGTCCAGGGATCCACTGCATTACTAGCTCGACGCCATAGGTTTTAATTAGTTGGTCAGCTTCTAATCGTGTTTGTCTGAGATCAGATCTCTGGCAGTTGTTGAGAGCTTGTAGGACAGACATTGCATCTGTAAAAATGACGATATCTGATATTTTAGCTGGGAATGTATTGAAAACAGTGTTGAGGTGGTAGAGTACTGTTTCTATGGCTGCTGCCTCTGCTTCAAAGTTGGTACATTTTTCTCCGCAAGCCCCAGAGACCAATTCATCAGAGCTGTGCCATCTGGTATTGGATGTAGATTCCATAACCTGCATTTGATGTTGCTTTGAGAGCTGATCCATCTGTGTATACATGGATCCAGCTGTCAGGGTAGTCATCAATGGTTTTTTGTGATGACATCATCAGGGTTAGCGGATCTGATTTCTTTCTTTGATTGTCAATCAGCTCCATCTTGATTTGAGGCTTTTTGAATATGATATTTGGTGGATCTCTGTTGAGATGGC
>JAXRKP010000837.1:0-205000 GCA_037039925.1 Doris montereyensis
TTTGGTCTGTCTCATGCTCTTCATTGCCGCCGCCCGAACAACTTAATTTCCTCGATAGCTTTTTCTTGAAGCCTTTGTCCAAACTTCCCATTGTTTCTGTTTTGCTTTCCTAATTTCGTCTTTGGCTATAGTTCTTTTATTCACGTAATCTATCATATCCTCTGGTCTCTTTGTTTGCAATTATTTCTTCCAGGCATCGTTCTTTTCTTTGATCTTAGTTTTGACATTGTCATTCCACCATGCTGTTCTTTTCCTATCTCCTTTAATTTGTTTCCTGCCACTTTTCTTCTATTGTGCTATCATTCAGATCCGTCTTTCACTGATAAATCTTTTAATCCTAGATTGGTATACCTGTTTTACTACTGGTTTGTTTAGTTCCTCTATTTTGAGTTTAGTAGCTTTCTATGCTTTTCTTTTCTGGGGTTTTTTTCCAGTCAGTTATCTCATTTTGGTAATCACTGAGTGATGATCACTAAATATTTCTGCTCCTCTGTTTACTCTTGCTTCCAATATACTGTACAAAAGGGAGCTGCTAACTATTATGTAGTCTATAATTGACTTTTCACACCTGTCTTCATTTACTCTCGTATATTTGTGGATATCTTTATGAGGAAAAAATGTGTTGGCTATTTTCATGTTATTCTTTAGGCAAAAATCTATGTCTCTCTCCATTTGGAGATGTTTTTGTCTCTCCTTCTTTACCTATTACTCCTCCTGAGGTTTCTACATAGTTGCTTACTCTAGCGTTTAAATCTCCTAAAAGCATTAGTTCCTGTTTGGGTTTAAGATTCTCTACAGCTATTTGTAAATCGTTTTCGAAGATATCTTTTTCTTCTTTAGAGTTGTCTTCGTTTGGTCCATAAGCTATTAATAATTTAATTTCTCGTTCTTTTGGTTTAATATTTTCCTCTAATAGCCGTGGGCTTATAAATTTCCAACTTTCTAGAGTTTTTCATGTCTTTTATGCACTAGGGGGCCTACTCCTGCTCTAGCTCTATCTTCGACATCTACTCCTGAGAAGATTAAAATATGATTCGGTCCTACATTTTCTATTCCTTGTCCTTTTTTCTTTGTTTCTGTAATGGCGAAAAATATCTACTTTGAATTTTTCCATTTCTTTAACTAATTCTAACTTTTGTCCATTTATTGCCCTAACATTCCATGTTCCAAAAATCATAGTCCGTATTCGTTTCCAAGTTTGTCTTCGAAAGATCAAGCTGGTTATATTACTTTTATTTCTCTGAATGAGTTTGTATTTGGTAAGTAGGGGATTAGCCCACTGTACCCTTGGTAGATGGTGGGGCTGCCATCTTGAGGCCCCCTATCAGGCCTTGTTATTTTCTGTCAGGGTAAACTCCCTTAGCCTTTAAGCATTCAAGACCAGCCTGCACGGCAGCGGGTTGTTATTTTCTGTCAGGGTTAACTCCCTTAGCCTTTGGTAGGTCAAGACAAGCCTGCAATGCAGCAGGTTGTTTTCTGTCAGGCTTAACTCCCTTAGTTATTGGTCGGCCAAGACCCGTCTGCAGGGCAGCAGGCCTCGTGGAGGGCGGGATCATCTACTCCCCGTACATGTGCTTGCCTGTCCACTGCCCGGGTCACTTAATTCTACAACACTAATTACCCCCTCAAAATGCAACACCGGCTGGTTTGGCTTCGCCAAAATGCAACACGTTTTTGCAAGTGTCTTCAGTTGGTTGCATTTAATTAGAGTCAATTCTTGTGAAAAATGAAGTCGATACAATCTTTTTGTTTTGTCCAAGTAACAAAATCTGCCATGCATGCACGTGTGTGTGCGTGTGACATCTAGATCTGTTAACTATGTGCGCACGACAATGCCAGTCTTGGCTGTCTCAGCTCTTGTCACCCTGCCCGTTCCCTCCCCAATTCGGCCGTCGACGATGATCACTCTATCTTTGATCATGGTTAGAAAATATGAGAAAGGTATTGTGTCACTTTTATGATATGCGTGTCAACAAATTATTTTAAAAAATATTGCTCGAAGTTGCGGAATGTCTCCACCATCCCATCCCCTTCTGTAGTCTTGAATGAGAGAAGAATGAACAATCTATGAGAAGAGGTTAGGCCTATAATTGGGTCTTATCCTCAAACCAAGTAGCAACAAACAAAACCCAAACGATTACAAACAACTAACAAAAGAAAAAAGTTTGTGTCCAACCAAGAATGGCAATGTAAGTACATGTAGTGAGTTATGATCCTTGCCTTTGTCAAAATGCACCTTCACCAAACCAAAATGCATGATTTTTTTGTCACCCGAGGACCATTGATTTTGGCGGGGACTACTGTATATGGTACAATCTAATCTCTATGATAATACATTCTTCATTTGATGATGTCAGAAGTGGTTGTGCATCTTGGAAGTAGCAGTGGGTTGTTATTGGTTAACGATGCTAGTATGTCCTACTTCTTTACTTTTACTCTTTCTCTTTCACTTATCTTGCATCTTGCTATTTTCTCTTAATTCACGTTGGCGGTTGGCAGACGCTACCGATAGCTGCTACTTGTTTCCTTTCATTCTTTTACATCTTTTTCTTTCGTCTTACTGTTTCTTCTTAATTTACCCTGAGATCACTGCATATGGTGGACAGAGTATTTTCCAAGAAGCAAAATCTTAATTCACCCCAAAATCACTGCGTGTTTCAATCACAAAATTGTGGGAGTAGCTAGATGTTTTCCAGATTTATAGACCGACGTTTATTTATTTAGTTGTCCTTTTCGTTTCATTTATTCAGATTTGACCAAGTAAATGTTAAGGAGGAGCTTGAATGCACATCAGCAGGCAATCTGATCAGCATCTGAGATTTTAAAGAATTAATTTTCCTTTAGTAATTGAGAATGCTCTTTTCTTTCTTTTTTTAAGTTCTAAATTTTGCATTTTTTCCATAATGAAAAAAGTCCTACACCAGAGTAGTTTGTGGTTAATGTTAGTTTTATATGACTGTGAAATCATCAACTTAAATCAAAATCAAATTATACAACATCAAGCTAAAGGGCAGCCACTGTACCTGGGTTGGGTTTATTGTTTTGGTTTTTTGTTGTTGGGTTGGGTTTTTGTTTTGTTGTTGGGTCATGTAATTATTTCAAATTCATTTGACAAATCATTAATATTTCAATTTACATCCTTTTTTTTCAGCGCAATATGCGTGAAGCTCATGCCATGTATCCTTTTACTGGGAAACGTGACAAAGAATTATTTGACAAGGCCCTAGCTGAGGTATGTACCCCATTCTGTAGCATCCCTTTATCTGACTTGAAAATTCTTTGATTGGGTATAACGTTTCTTATTTGTACAGAAATTCAATACACTTGTGCTATTGTATCTTGCGAATGAACTAGTGAGCGGTTTACTTCTGGTGACATTTTTGAATCAGCGGTTTTATTTCGTTCATTTCTCATTTTTTGGCATTTCTTTTAGCTTGTTAAGTTCCAGTTCTCTAGTGTTGATTGAAAGAGGGCCTTATTTGTGTGGAGTGGGTTACTCACATCTAACTGGGTGTGGACAATTCATCTCCGTTTTTTATCTCGGTACTGGGTCTCAGGAGGTCTGCGTTAGATTCCCAGTCTAGGCAAAAACAAATCTGGCCCTCCTGTTATCACAGCAGTGAAATGGGTAGCTAGGTCTAGTCAGACTCGACGAAAGTAAAGATGGTGTGGACAGCAATGGCAAACTACCACATGTTACCTAGAAAAATCAGGACTACTCATGATTCAACTCTGAGCATGAGACTTGCTTTTACTTATAACACACAAGATACAGACAGATAGACATCTTGATCAATTTGTATTTGTTACACATTTGGAAAATCTCTTACATTGTTTCATATTTCTAGGAGATCTTTATATGAATTGGCAATACTATGTGTCATGTCAAAGCATCCATACAAGTGGGATCTAATTTTCAGTTATTTTCTTATAGAGATGTTTTGACTTTGTGATGTGGAATCATTTGTTTTTCACTCACAAATTTTGGTCTGCCCTATAGATATTTGAAGATGACTTATTTACTATTGAGGACATCAAAATAACGTCTATAATAAGAAATTGTGGTGCTCTATTCAGACACTACATAGGTTTTAGTAGGTGGCGAACATTACTAAAGCACTGTCCTCTGCCACAGCCCTAAAACAAAGCACATTTTGTTAAATTGAACAGAGGAAATTGACTAGTATTTAGACAAGGTTCATCTGTGGTCAATTTTCTTAGCAAGTTGCTGACTGAATCAGCCGTGGCAATGTTATGGCAATGACTGTATCATGCAGCGTTCTAGAGCTCAGCTCATTGGATCCTCACTGACACTCCATTCATGATCTGGCTTTTTAAACTGCTATCCAAAGTCAATTTAAATGAACGAATCTTCCAAGCCATCTTTTAAAAACATTATTGTTTTTAACTTGGTGCCCGGGGAGTAGATTTCGGCTGTAAGCTTGCTTGGGCTAATTGCTCCTTTCCTCTGCTTTTCATTTTGAGCAAGGGCTGTGGCACAAATTTGCTTCATCGTCAATATTTTTACTCCCTGTCCGTTTTTCCTCTTGTCAGTGTCATTTGATTCACTGCTCAAATGAGGCTATGATGGCTAATCAGGTGTGGTTTTCTACAATGCCATGTCACTTTATATCTTGAACTGCACTGTTTTTTGCTCATTCCTTTGATTATTTTCTGGGCCCTATCCCCTTTGTGACATTGTCGTGGATTATCGAACAAATATCAATTTTCATTGTCTGTCTCTTGCCCGTGAAATTATAAAAACCCAATATGCACAAAGAATTTTCAAGTCAATGATTTTTTTTAAGTCACTGAAACTGAATACAAGCAATTGAAAGCATTGTCTGCGGGTGCTCAAGCGTAGATAATTGATCTCAGGTGCTATAATTTAATGTATCATACCTAATTCCTGCAATTAAATTAAAAGTTCCTGTCCCTCAGCCCATTCCATCTTTTCGTTAACTTCATTGCTTTAAGCAAGATCTATTAGTCTTTTAAAAAAACAAATTACCCAGCGTGTTTTTTGTACACACATATTTGTAGTACATGTTTATAACTACTGAGCAACTTAAAAAACTGTCAGGGCAATTTCCAAATCCTATCGTAACCTCATGGTAATTTCTTGCTGTGGGAATGTGTAGATGAAATAGCTGTCAACATTGATATAGCTGCACACTTCTCTATCCTCATGGAGAATGAATGATGCAAATGCATTTAAACTTGGTTTCATTCAGGGGATGTGCACCTCAAAAGTAAAACATCTATGATACAACACAAGAAATACCTGTTCTTTTTGTGTATAATAGGCCCATGTAATACTAAACCTAAATATGATGTTGAATTTTGTTTTAAAAATTTGCTGTCGTGGAGATTAAGACAAACAAACTGAAATTATGAAACTTCGCAGCTCTATTTTGAAACTATTTATCTGTCTATGCAGCCCATATTTTGTGCACAGTAACCTGAAAGGATGTATGAAGATCAAATAGGGATGTTTTTGATATAGTAAAAAGTAAGTCGTGCAGCCAAATCAAAATGATATACCTAAATAAGGAAAAGAACACAAGAGTGCAGCCAAATCAAAATGATATACGTAAATAAGGAAAAGAACACAAGAGTACAGCCAAATCAAAATGATATACGTAAATAAGGAAAAGAACACAAGAGTGCAGCCAAATCAAAATGATATACGTAAATAAGGAAAAGAACACAAGAGTACAGCCAAATCAAAATGATATGCGTAAATAAGGAAAAGAACACAAGAGTGCAGCCAAATCAAAATGATATACGTAAATAAGGAAAAGAACACAAGAGTGCAGCCAAATCAAAATGATATACGTAAATAAGGAAAAGAACACAAGAGTGCAGCCAAATCAAAGTGATATGCGTAAATAAGAAAAAGAACACAAATTTTCAACATGAAATATTGAAGTAATGAAATGCGATTAAAGAGAAAAAACTTTTTTACTAAATATCTTCAGCCTTTGTCTTGGAAATGTGAAAAGAATTGGTAGACAAGTAACTGAGTAATAACAACGCTTGAGAAATGAATTAAAATAAATAGCCACGACGATATAGATCTAAATATACATGGACAGCGAAAGTAATTGACTTCTTGCAAAACAATTGAGAAATGTCTTAAAGTTTGAAAAGAATTTTGTTTAAAAACAAAGCCATGAAATACATAACAGACACAGGTGCAAATGTGATAGGTGTTAATGCCAGAAATAGATTCATAAGATCATTTAGCGTAGATCCCCTTTGACACACCAATAGGCTGCAGTAAGTCTGGAGAACATGTGTTTCCTCAAGAAAGTATTGCTGGATCATCAAGGCATCGCTTAGTGTCTATGTCTATGCTTTTGCAAACACGAAATGAGCTGTGTATCGATATCAAATATACTCATGTCACTATAAAGTTAGACCCATTACCCATTACCTAAGACTTGAATGTGATGAATTTTTCACAAACAGAGATAAAACATTGTGCAAACATACTTCTAAAAAACCTCTTTTGTACTGTTTTAAAACCGATTCCATGTGAACTGTTACATTATCTCGAAATTAGAATAGTTTTAGCACTGAAATGGGAAGTATTTGAGAGAGAAAAAGATAATTTTTCTTTATTATCGATGGTTGCACATCCCCTTAATTGTTTAAGATAAGTTATGTCTTCAGATTTTTAAGAGACATACAGAGGTGGTGTGTCTTGAAATACAGATCAGACCCTGTTATACCACCAACTTTGGGACCAACGTGACATTGGCATTATAATGGGTAGGGCAGTATAACAGGGTTACAATCTTTATCGACATTGAAGCATTAGTCTAACCTAAAGGCCTACGAAGGTTAGTCCCTCGTCTTTACTACAAGCTAATTGGCAATCGTGTTGATTGGTGGCGTTAATCATCAAACATTAGCCTGCAGTTTTGTAACCCCACTGTCCTGCAACTAACTTGAGAAATGCGATTGTATTATAGCCTACACTGTCTGTATAGGCTGGAAGGTTTAGGGCTATCACTAGGGCAGGCAAACAACGTTGTGGTGCATTGGATTGACTCAAAAAGTTCTGCAGCCAGTACATGTACTAGTAATTAAATAAGTCACACCATGTTGACATACTACTAGGCTTACATGCTTGTATCTTACAAATCTGTCTTAATACATTATGTAATACATTTTAGTTGCATCAGCTCAAAAGCAGTGCTTTTGCCACGATAATGCTATCAAAACGATGCACTACCTATGCTGTACTGTAAATGTAGGAACTACCAGTGCAATACTAATTTATAGGGCCATTTATGTTGTAAATCTATCTTCTTGGTTGGCGGTATAAGGGAAGTATTTTAATCTACACAACTATTGAAACGCCTCTGTCTCACTGTTGGTGGATGGCGGTATAAAAAACATCCCCCATTGCTTTTTTAGGGCAGTCGTTCCATTCTCTTGGCAAAAATTAGCGGTAAGTGAGAATGGTGGTATAACGGGTTACTGTAAATATTATTTTGCAAGTGCATATATGTAAGATTTTTTTCCGACAACGCCCTAGTGTGCAAAAGATGATATTGAGTTAAATCCTTAAGATACTGGACAAATTTTACTTGCGTTTGACAATCTTAGTCAAGTACATTTAGCATCTCATGTCAATGCTTTCTATTGTGTGTTCACTTTCTCTTTATACCTGACACAAGCAAATCACACTTAAGCACATACAAAATATCGTTTTTCTGATACAACAACAAAAAATTGCCTATATTATTAAAGGCGTGCATAAAATCAGAAAACAATGGCTTATGTTTGATTTGTTTGTCCAAATATTATGTATTGCTTTTGTGAGTTTTGTTATTTCTTAAATTGAATTGTTCTGTTAGTTATCTGTAAGATACAGCTGCTCTTGTTTCAAGTAGGCCATTCTTTATCATATTTCAGACAAGTGATCAGTACTGAAGTCAAATATCCTTAGCAGTTACATTTTATGAAAATATCCATTGATAACAAATAGAGGAGTTTTACTTGTGATAATTCTGTCTTCACTGATGAGGAAAGAGTGATCATGGGGAGATGAGATGGCTCAATGAACCAGTCTAAAAGGCTGTTAGATTGAAGGCGAAGTGAACAATTGGCCCTGGCTCATCCCATGTGAAACTGCAACCTTCTCTAGAAGCGTAAAAAAATTTAATTGCTTTTATATATCAATTACAATGTTGTTCCTGGAGAAATATCTGAAGTGTTGATGCATTTTATCAGCTTTGCGCCCTTCCCCTTGAAACAACTCATCTTTCATTCTTGGATGTTAAAGTTGAGCACAGTGTTTTTAATCCCTTATTATTTTATTAACTTTTTCCTCGAATTCTTCAGTACTGATCATTTGTACTTTACCTTTTTATATATATATATATATATATATATATATATATATATATTATATTATATATATATATATATATATATATATATATATATATATATATATATATATTATATTCTTTCTTTTCTTTTTAAATGTGATTTGATGGATGTATTCTCATTTTATGTCACGTATTACAGTGGAGTTTGGATGAAAGACTTGATTGAAACAAGACTGTTTAAAACCAGCATCTTTTGATTTTTATGTATTTGCTTCTTGGATACTTTTCAAAATTGACTGTACTTCCTCAAACCTTGAAGTTGATTTCAATGAGACTCCACTGTAATCATGACTTGATCTCTACACTGTTTATTTTGTCATGTATTGATTCTTTAATTACTAGATATGTATCATAAAGAGGTGGCAGGAATTAAAATTCTTTAAAAATAAATAAAACAACAATTAAACTGGAATGTTACAAAATATAACATTAATCTTATTGAATTAGGTTATATTATTTAGATTTAGCTTGAATAGAAATATTTTTAGAAACAAGAGCAACTGTCAAATGAAAGAGCCCTTTTGATTTTGGTGCTGTGGTGAAACAAAAATTAACTGAATAATGCCAGACATAAAAGAGTCCCCATTCCCACATTTTGAAACTTTTGGCCAAATTGAAATTCAAAATTATGCCTTGTAATCCCTTTCATCAGTCCCATAAATTTGCTGAGCACCTTGAGGTCCTGGATAGGTCTTTTTGCTTTGCCTTTCTGGCCCTATTTACACCCAATATCCAGAGACATGAAATATTTGAATCTTTGAGGCAGGTCATTCCATAGAATTTCTAGGAGTTTGCTTTGGTCTGAGGTATAACTGAAAGTTCTCTCTAATTTTCTGGTTTTTCACCAATGAAATTTTTACAATTTCTATCTTCTCCTTTTTTGTTTTGTTTTGATAAGCTGATGATTTTCTACTATCTCATTCATCTTTCTGTTTCTCCTGTATCTCTTTCTAACACTCTCTCTCTCTTCGCTTTCGCTCTCTCTCTCTCTCTCTCTCTCCCCCTCCCCCCTCCCTCCTTCCTTCTCTCTCTCTCCCTCCTCTCTCTCTCTCCTCTCTCTCTCTCTCCCTCTCTCTCTCTCTCTCTCTCTCTCTCTCTCCCATAGCCATATGCTGACCTGTTAGTTGTTCTGTCAGAAAATTTGCATGAAGTTGGACGTTTAACTTGAGGATTTTTCTTTAAACATGGACTGTGACCTCTCCTGATCTTTATTGAGTAAAATTAATTGTTTTAAAGAAAAAAAAGGAGAAGAATTTGCAACCCATTGAGAAGAAGAGATCGGCTTAAAGGTGAGTACATTTACTTTTTTGGTAACACAAGAATAGTCTACTTCACAATATTTGTTTTCCAACCCATTTCACTCACACACACAACCCAACAGACGCATACATAACTGAGAGACATAAGAGGAACATGGTAAAAGATGTAGTCCAAAGTAAGTATCAATGTAATGAAAAAAATTCCTCTGTGCTGTAGTAGAATGACTTTGGTCTGGGCATTGGTGTGCTGCTTTGGATATCTTGTTTCTGTTATAAACTGGTGTATTTGTGTCTTTGTATCATAATCTTTCTGATTCTGTTGTCGTCTTGAACATTGAGTGGTATCCATGTTTGATTCACCACAGTTGTAAGGAGGTATCCAGAGGTGGTTCTTTGAATGTTTACATTATTGATTCGAGATGAAATGTCAAATACTTCTATTGGCATGCTGTTGGATTGTATGGTTCATGTGTTGTTTGGTCTTTCTGGCTCTACCAGGGTTTTTGCCCTTCTTTTCCATCTCAATAGAAAGCTCTTGTTTCAGTATCAGCTGTCTTTTTGTATCTTCTGTCATTTCGCTGTTGCTCATGTTGTCTTTGTGGAGTTCACATAATTAGATTTCTGAGTGATAGGCATATTGTTCTCAGTTTTCTGAGAAATTAATTGGAATTTTTATTTTGCAGAAATGTACATTAAAGAAAAGGGCACTTTATTTATATACCCCTCTCATATACATTGTGACAGTTGAAGAGAAGAATTCGGTCTTAAGTGCTGATCCCCTTCGTGCTCAGCAATACTTTTATGTAAACAGCATGGCTAAATTATCTTATGGCGGTCCAAATTAATAAAATGTAAGTAATTCATATAATGACAATGAAGTGAGAGCCACCGTTTTTGTCTCTTATTGCTTCTGTCTGATTGGTAAGAATGCTGCTTGCTGTTTTTTTCCCTCCGTCTTTTTTTTTGTTTTGAGTTTTTTATACTTCTTATGGGCATATTGTAGATTTCATGAGAAGAATTTTCTCTTTTTCTTTGTTCCTCAATATCCCCTCCCAAAAAAATTCTTATCTTTTATTTGTCCCAGTTGTATCTTGATTCCAATCCTGGCTTGTGACTCAGTTCGTGCTGAGACCCTGCTGTATGCCAACAGTATGAGAAAATTGTCACTGCGTCGAAGTAGGCAGAAATTGAATTGTGAGTTCTTGTTACACCTGCGCCAGTATTTTCTCCCCCTGACCTCTCTAACTCAAGTAGTGAACTTCCTATTTCACCATAGCTCTTATCAAGAACTCCCAATCCTGAGGTTCAGTAGGTATCGGGCTGAGCATGCTATGTATATCACTACCATGCGGCAGATTCAAAGAAACGCAAGAAGTATGTATTTGGTAAGTAATGCCAGTTTTTTGTCGTTTTTTTCCTGGACGTGATATGAAGGAAGCTTGCGATTTAAAAATTGGAATAACTACTTCAGATATTTCGGCGTCTTCCCCTCTTGTTGAAGGCCCAAAAGAAGACGGAGCAGATTTTGTATGAGAATTGTAGTAGAAAAGTGCGCCGCTGGCGACAGCAAACGGCATTGCTGCATCCAGGTAAATAAACCTCTATCTTGGCTTGGATTTTAAGTAGGATCTCCTCTGTTTCAATCTATTGTCACCCTCTTCGCTTTCTTCAGCCTCCTTATATGCCCTTTCACTTCCAAGATGTCCTTTTGTTATGGTATTGGTTCGATGATATAGGGGATTGCACTTTTTTGTGGCTCACTTCTGACATCCATCAAACTTTGAGGGCACATTTCAGGTGAAGGCTTACTGTTCTATTTATTTCCTTCCTTCATTTACCTCAGCTTTTTCTCCGAATGCCTGCCCTCCTTTACAACAGCAAAAGAGCTTTAGAGACATTCTATATAAATTCAACACGGAAAATGCAAAAAAGACGTTTGAGAGCTCATTTTAAAGGTGAGTACCTTAGTTTGACTCATCTTGTATGCTTTTTGTGCAGCGCATGTTAATCTTGAAGAGGTGGCTGGCTGCATGCAATTATGTAGTCTATAGAGAGCATACTTGTGACAAAGGCTGTCATCATATTCTTTTCCACTCATATTGTCAATAGCTTTTTGTGTCTGAGACTTTCAAAATTATGTGAACAGATGTTTTGTCCGTAGAAATTATTCAGCAGTTACTTGTGTCAGGAAACCTCATTACGTTTGCATGCAGATGTAAGTTCAGTCTCTCTTGCCGTTTATGTTCTGTCTGAAATCAGCTGTGGCTCAGTACAGATTGTCCTGATTTGCCATTTCTTCAGGATTTGTTTCTCAGGAATCTTGCTGCAGTTTTAGTTATTTAGCCCTTGTGTCCTACACTGTTAGGGTCATTTCACTCTCTGTGGCTTTGTGATCAGGGAGTGAAGCTTTAAAAGAACAAATCTGTCAAGGGTGACTTATGCTCCTAACATTTTCGTTGCATTCTTTGTGTCAGCTCTTCCTGCGAATGCCCACCCTTCGCTTTAACTATCGCAGAGTGATGGAGAATTTCTATATCAACAGCATGAGAAGAATGTATAGAGATCGGGACAAATCAACGGGTAAAGTTGTATTTTCCCCTTTTTTCTTCCTGTTTTTAAAGAAAAACAAAAACTCCAAGAAAATGGTCTTGCCTTGTGTATAAGGTTTGTTTCTGTTTATCATAGTTGTTTTAGACGCCACCCACTTCTTTATTGGCAACCGAAGAGCGGTGTGAAGAAGTGTTCTACGTTAACATGAGAAAGAGAGTGTCTAGGACCCGCAATAAATTTTTGGCAAGATAATCTGTGATAAGTATCAATTCTTTCATTCCCATAACCTTTTTATTCTCACTGAATATCTTTTTTAATGTATTAATTTGCTCAGCATTCTAGACACAGATCTCTTAGCAATTATGAAACAAATGAAACAGTTTATGCGGAATTTCAAATGACTGGCTCTAAATTTGTGTTTAATGCGATGTTTAAAGTTTTCATACATTTATTTTAGATGTATAGCTTTTAAGAGCACAACAAGGATTTCTTTCTTTGGTTCTTCTATTCGATCTCTTTGTAATGCATTTTATATGCTTCCTTTTACTCCAATAATACCCAATGTTCCTTTTGTGTATAGTTATTGGGCGCCTTCCCGCAGCTGCATTGTCTGAAAGAACGAACAGGGAAGTGTTCTATGTGAATGTAATGAAAAAATATCAAGAGCACGGATAAAGCACGTGGTAAGTGGTTGGTAAAGTGTCTTTTTGAGTTTCAGACACCATGATTTTAATGCCATTTTGTTTGTGCTAAAGACCTGGTCATTTGTGTCAAGTATTTTGTTTGGTAGTGAGCAAGGCTATTGATTCTCAGACTAGCACAAGTTTTACCCACCCTGTATTGTCTTTGTATGGCAGCAAGGGCAATCTGTTTTCTTTATTTGTTTCTTTTTGTAGTGGTATGCACAGTATCAACATTTTTGTCATGATCAATTATTGGTTCTTAATTTACTCAGCTTTCCCCATCTGTAGGGAATAAAACGACAAAGTTTGAGTGTGAGTATCAAAAGAAACACCAACACAAGTCAGAGAAAGTCTTTGGTTAAGGGAATAATATAGTCTTAGGCTGGGTGCGTTCTTTCATTTCAATCATATGTAGTAGTGATCCAGTATACGATTGAAAGTGGCTCATTATTTTTGTACTTCTCTTTTGCTTTAAGCTGCTACTTTGACCGTTAACTAAGTCTGTCGTCTCCTTTCCCAATTCTTCCTTGCTCTGACACATTTCTCTCTTCTAAAAAACTCGCCTAAAGTTGGTGAGAAGAATGCCTATTCTCTCTGAAACGCAACAAGGGTATCAAACTTGCTGTATAATAACAGTAGGGTCAAGATTCACATGAGATATCGACGTCTAGTCCAGGCCCAGATGAAAAGTGAGTAATCTCTTGTGACAAGCTTCTTCTCTTTTTTTTAAATTGCCAAAACTAGCAGGATTATTTGCACCCAGCTCCAATTTCTGGGATAGATTTTGAAAACTTTGGTCATCATTCATATTTCCCTCTTGTACACCCTTCTCTTATACAGTTGTTCTCTCGTCTACCAATTCTGAAACATGACAGGACAAGAACGTTGCTCTGATGTACACAAACATCGTAATAAACTGTTCATGAGAAGCCGTAAACATCATTTCCAAGGTGGATAATTTTTGAAATGTTGGGATTTTTTCATCTTTCTTGTTTGTATTATGTGTATGTGTGTGTGTGTCCATTTATGATGTTTTATTGAAGGTGTATGTGTGAAAAAATTTGCTGTTGTAGAATGGGAAAACAAATTTAAAAAATGAACAAAAATACTTTTTATCATGGCAGTTAAATCTCAAGGGCATGTTGTCCTCTTAATATTGTTACCAAAAAAAACCCTTTCTGTTGTCCCTTCTAAGTTGTTTGAAATGTGCCTGTTGGCTTATCAGCCTGAAAAGCAGGGTATACTATATACATGAATTCAATGTCTCGGAATCATTACTGGAAAGCCAAGAAGTCCCTTTGTAAAGCAAGCAGCAAAGGTATTTTGTAAATGACATACATCATGATTAGTCATATATATATATGTGCTCATTGCGCTTAGATTTGAATAATCATAGTTTCTTTTACCGTGCTCTTGTCAGGTTGAAGTGATGTTGGGTTTTTTTTTAATATCTTATTCTGCCGTGTCCGTGCGTCTCAGTTTTGGCAGGGGCTAATTTTGTTTCTCCACAATGGTCATCTCTTTCTCAGCATAAAAGAGTTTCTTCACTTTTGCCTTTTAATGTTCACAGTTATTTACGTGCATACCCATTCTTAGCCAGATTATGATCATATCAGGAAAAATTGTGTCATAACAGCAAATCCGTATAGGGATGAAATGTACCAAAAGGCAGTAAGTAGTGTCTCTGACTGACGTTAGTGATAACTCCAGGGGCAGTAAGTTGTGTTGATGACTTGTTTCCCATAGGCTAAAGCCTGATGTCTACTCCCTAGTAAGTAATTTATCTTGTGCTTGCTTGAAAATCCGTCTTGCTGAGGTAGGCTTAGAGGCGTTCTGATAGTTTTGTACACCAAAGTCAAATTTATTTTATCATGTGTGGGATGAACTGTCTCTCAGATTTATTTTGAAAATATACAACTCTTAGTGTGGCATTCTTTATTATATTCTAGTATTGTTTCATCACAGTGCTTATCTTTGGTCATAAATCTTTGAGATCGTCCACATTTCATTTTGGACATATATGTTTAGAGGTATTAAAACTTTCAATTCAGCATCTAGAATTCTCTGTTAACTTTAAAATTTTTGATATTTTTTTTACATATTCCTGAAAATTTACACATCAGCTGATACATAGAATGCCAATATTGGCATCAGCAGAGACTTGTCGTCTGTCTTCCATTTCCTGCACGTTTGTCGATCAAGAATCAATATGAGGGCTTCATCGAACAAGCAGCAGTGTGTAGGTATAGTGTATTGCTTTGGGGATTTTCTTGTGTTTGTTTTTGGTAGCTGGGATCTTTTTATCTGTTGCACTCATTTATAGTCTCCATGTTTGTGTGTTAGTTTTTCAGACACCGTGCGTTGTCTTCATTAGTTCTTGTTATTGGTTTTAATCATCAAGGACTTGTTTCATACGTGATTACACATGAACTTTTCTGGAGGAAAGGGTGGTGAATGTTTGTTAGCCTGGTTGAAGAGCCTGGCTTCATGTCTGCCAACTCTACTGCAAATTAGAGACTCCGCAGTTTGTGTCTATCTTCCTACCATTACAGAAACCTCCGTGTTAACGCATATATATTATTTCAAACCTCCATTCACTGTAAATGTTCATTTAGTCTTGTTAACAGCTTGCCAACTCTGCTGCAAAGTGCGGGATATTCTTGCTGTTTGGGTTTACCATGACAAACATACTGGGTTATCGCATTTAGATATTTATAGCAGGAATGGATTTCAGGGCCTTTCGGGAATTCACGTGATTTTTCGGACCTCCGTTTACTGTAAGTGGAAGTGGGTTTTTAATGTTCCTGTAAGGTTGATATTGTATCCAAGAAGACCAATACTTACCCAAATGAATACTTTATTCAAGGAAGGATACTCGCACCACTCTTCCTAATTCATGTAAATTTTTAATAACTAGCATCGATATAGTTATTATTGAAAAACAAAAACTGTTAGGGTAGTTTGAAATTTGAACCAGCAAAACTTCAGTCTTTTTGTTTGCTAGTCTGCTTGTGACTGGGCAATCCGTTTTCTTTGGTGTCTAAAGAACATGAATTAAGTATCTCCCTCATTTTTGTATAATCTCCCGGGTTTCCTAATCAGATTACCCTCTCAGATGGCTTCGAAGGTTGGCAGCTAAATCTCTTAGAAATAATGAGCTTGCTCTTTTTGTTAACCTCACCTCACATTTTTAACTTTTTACTTAACTTCAAATTTGGCATTTCATGTGGTTATTCAGTTTTACTTGTTTTGTTACACTGTGTCCTCTATGCTGTTTCTTCACCCTAAGACTGAGTTTTGATGATTTCATTATGTTCTTGTAAGAAGTTAAGATGTATGTCATTTCTAAATTCTTACACTCTCCGCTAATGTCCTTTGTGAGGAATTTAAGCTTTGATCTGGATTCAAAAGAAGAAAAATCTGGCTCTGTAGGACTTTGTTTGCACTATTATTTATAAACTTGAAGAAGGGTATGTTATTGTCCTTTATTTCTATTTCATCTCAAATAGCTAGCTTGCAACCTAATTTAGATTTCATGGCGTATGTACAGCAGTCCTGCACACTCTTCTCCCTTGGCATTATCATGACTGAACCCCGTGTCTTTTATATCTGATTCCCCTTTTGGCTTACTGCTTGTGTTCTGTGCTCTTACCAGTTGTTTCATCGTCTTCCTTTCCTTATGAGACAAGAAGACGAGATCAATCAAGTGTTTTCTAACAACGTCAAAGTCTGGAGACACAGGGCTAGGCATCGTTTTGAATTGGTGGTAGATTCGTATTGCCATAGGTTCCTGTTTTTCTACATCTTTTTGTCTGTAGCACAATGGCAGTTGGTGATTTTGTGTGTGTTTATTTTTGGTTTATTTTAAAGGTTCCCATGTAATATGCAGGGGAAGGGTTTACTCTCTATTTTTATGTATCAGTTGTTCCGGAGGAATGCCTCTTTTGAAATGCTGTCAGTCTTTGGCTTCTGACTATGTACAATACAAGTCGTTGGAGGGTCATGGCTGCAGAAAGGTAAGCTACAGTGTCTTGGGTTGTTTTGTTTTTGGGGGGTTTCTGCAAGATTACCTGTCAAATGTCATAGTTGGGTATGTTTTGAAGAGTTGGTTTTTTTGTCAGCTCTCGAAACTGCATATAACGCTTATGAAAGAAATGAATTTGTACTTTGCAGCTTTTGCTCCATTTACCTATTCTTCGAGGGATATTTTTGAGACTAACCGGTATATGTACAGTAGTGCACGGTCAAAGGCCAGTCAGAGATCCCTTCCAGCAAAAGGCAAAGCTGTAGGTTATGCAGAGATTATTTGTTTTTTAAATTTGTATTTTCTCAAATTCTGTTAATGCAGATTATGTTGTAAAAAACTTTGTCTTTTAGTTTTGTCTTTCATCTCTCTTTTCCTTCTTTTTTTAACTGAAGGATCTTCCGATTTCTTTGCTCTGTTGCTCTTGAAGTCTTAAATTTTGATCACAGATTTTCAAACGCATACCTGTGTTGCAAGGCAGTTCTTCTATGGCCTCTGAGTATTTTACCAAACCTGCATGTCTCGTAGATCGTCTCGTTTACACCTTAGCCGTCAAGGAAGTAAGTCTCTCCTATTTTGATCTTACACATCATCATATCCCAAAGTCTGGTCTTGCACACATTGATTTCTGTCCAGGACTCTTGCTTAGCATTGTTTTATGGCAGAGTAATAGCCACAATGCTCAGACAGGGCTAGATTCTTTTGGAGATGGATTCATCTCTGTAGGAGTTTTTTAGGAGTTGGGGTGTTATACTTGTCATGTTTTCTTGTGTATTTTTGTTTGTTGCTCCCCTCCAACCATGTCTTCTCAGAGACCTTCTCACTATATTTTTTGTCTCTTACATTCCACAGCTTTATTCACGGTTACCAATTTTGCTAGGAAATAAAGTCAGGACACTCTCACTATTTTCACATCAGTACTTTTTGTCTCGTCGTGCCAAGCATAATATTAGGACCGAACAGTGAGTCGATTCAACATAGTTTTCTTGAAATGCATACATATACCTATATTGGCGTGTTCATGTAATTTTGGATTTTTTTCCTCTTCTTTTTCTTTTAATTCTAATACATCTACTGATTCTCTCATAGACATGGTAAAGTTGAAGTTTCAGGGGTCACTATGCAATCTGTGCTCAGCCAGTTTCCTTTCTTGCATTCACACATCCCAATTATATCTCTTTTTCACCCCTATCTAACTAGGATATGATGTTAGACACTGTTCAGTTTTCTTTTTCTTTTCCTATTGTTTTACAATGCTTTTTGGCAGATGCTGTCTGTTATCCCCTGCCTCTGTCATGATGTCCAGCGTTGCTCAGAATATTTGTACCATAATTGTCGAAAGAAATTAGGCATGGGAATTTCTCGTTTAAGAGCACTAGGTGAGTTGGGTTTTTGTATGGTGTACCTGTGTTTCATAAAGCTTCTCCTCAGTTTCCTGTGAATCATAAGGGCTTTTGTGTTACCTTTAGTGTGGATTAAAGCTGTGATGCCCAGTGGATTTCGACCATTAATTGTTTTTGTGTTGCATATGTGTTTCCATCAGTAAGGGTCTTTTTCACATTGCCACATTCATGCCGGGACCCTTTACGAGCATCTTATTATTTCCTCGAAAGATGCAGAGTGAAAATGAGTATGCGAAAATTGAAAAGGTCAAGATACACCCTTGGGGAGGTGCTGCATGTAAGAAGTTGTACACATTTTCACAGCCTTGTCAAAAGAGCTCTTGATTGTATTTTCCTGTTTAGTTGATGCAATTTGTGACATCTTAAATTTTGATGTTCAGCTGCTGAACCGACTGCCTTTGCTAAATTATTTTGAGAGAAACAAAAGCATTATATTTAGAAGTGACTCGTCAGCGTTTAAAGCAGCGCCGTAAAAGGAGTTCATTTTAGGTAAAGCGCATGTTATCTTTGGTCGGAAAATCTTGTTAGTATCATGCGTTGTAAGTATCTTTCGTATATCGTAAGTATCTGTAGGTTGCCCTGAGCTTTTTACTCACAATCATCATGTCAGGTGAATTTGCCTTTTTCTTTTTGGGCGTTGATTTTTCTCCTCTCTGAAAAAATTCATCATATTTCGTCATACTTGAAAGGTTTTATCGATAGCCTTGTCAGTATTCCAGATTGTTTCTGCAACATCTTTCGGGCGTCTTTCCAAGCTTGTTCTCACCTGAAAATGTAATTCTACATAGCTACCTATCTGTGATTCTCATGGTCTTGAAATCCATGGGAGACTTTAAATTACTTTCTCTTTTTTTCTTTTTTTTGTGGCGTTTTCATGGATCTAATCTTCAGCTCTTCTCCCGATCGCCTTGTCTCGCATGGAATGCTGCCCACACTGCATTTCTTCTCTCTGATAATGCTAAGCTTGCTTGGCTTCAGATCAGGACGAGGAGTAAGTTTGAGTTGGGGTTATTTTCTTTAGGGGGTGGGGAGGGGGGATGTTTTCTTTGCCCCAGGGACTAAACAGGTTTTATGTGCGTGTGCAAGTTTTGTTTTGTTTATTTGTTGTTTTTTGCCCCCATACTCCAGGACATGGTGGTTTTATTCTTTACTGTCTTCTTTAGCATAGTCTAGTTAATGGTATGCCTCAAATCTTTCATCATTGTCCAGTTATGTATCCGTCTTCCCATCCTGCAACACGATATTAAAAAAGCCAGCTCCTTGTTCACAAAGACTGTCACTAGAAGGATGTCTTCGAATAATGGCAGATTCTTCCATGAAAGGTGAGCTGGACGGTAGTACACCGGTCTTCTGTCTTGTCTCTCTTTCCTGTCTTTTACTCTGAAGTCTTCAGGTAACATGGCCATTTTCTGACCCCTCTGCAGATGTTTCACCATGTGCTTTCTCTTATTTCACCACTAAGTTATCAGTTATGAAGGAGAGGCTGTCGTATTGAGCATGACAATCATTCAATTTCGACTTACAACAACATACTCTACAGTTGTTTCATCGCTTACCGTTGTTGAGATGGGATTTGGTCCGGACCTCTTACTTATTTAGTGCCACAACCGAAACGTAATTGGGCTGTACGCATTCGGAACAGGAACAGTAAGTATTTGACATGTGGGGATCAAACTGCATCAAAATGCCCGGTGCCTGTAGGTGAATGGGGGCAGGGCTTCCATCCCATGGATGTAATAGGAGTTTGTGTTGTTTCTTTTTCCTTTAGTATTTTAAATATTTTGGACAGTTGGAGTATCGATCTGCGCAGTTGGCTTCACTTTTGCCATTTACTCTGCCATTTGGATCTATCTCAGCTTTCTTTTTATCCTCTTTTAAATGCTTTTGATCACCGCTTTGAGCAATAATTCATTATCCTTGAAAAATGTCTGATCATTGCTTTTGGTGGCCTAGGTATATTTCAACAATCATTCAATCTTCAGTAATCTGTCTTTCCCTTATGGTACAATAGTGGTGTCTATTATTGTTCAAACTCAGTAGAAAGTTGTATGAGAGGGTAACATTTTGGACACAATTCCAATGTGCTCAGCTGTGGTCTTATTTAAGCCACAAGTCCACCTTTTAATATAAGTATTTACACCATTTCACTGATCTTAGTTTTCTTTGTTGCTTATGTTTTTGGGATTTGTAACAGATTGATTTTTGAATAAATGATCAGAATTGATTGTTCTGCCATCTCAGTTACCATCATCATCTGCCTCTTCTAAGAATGGATTTGGAAAGCGAGTGCAGTCTCTATTTATGCTTACTGTAAGGGTTCGAAGGTCATCACAGAGGCGTTTTCAATTTGGTGAGTGGGCTAGAATTGGCACTGCAGCTTCTTACATGCTATCGTTGACTATCCCTAACACCACCCCACAGTCATCACACTTGAATGGTCAGAAATTTTCTTTACTGCTGCTTCTTTTTTCTTTTCACTCAAGCGTACGGTACTAGTTATCAAACCTCTTGGCACCAAAATTTTAAGACTCAGCTGCTAATTTGTCTGTCAAAACATACCACTCTCTCTATCACACTCACTTATGAAAATTTTTATCTTGATATCACACCAGCATAGTCTTGTTGCAAGTCATTTCATGCTCAGTGTTGGTGTCCTTAGTGAAAGGGAGAAGTGGCTACCCCAACAATAGCTACATTGGTGGGTTTTTCCGTATGACAAATTTTGGATTAGAGGAGGTGGGATATTCTAAAATTAAAATGAGTGCTAGAATAATCTCTGGTTTATCCAACAGTTGATAATCGACTTCCAGTTATTGCGAGAGATGAATAGAGTTTCATCCATATTTGTTGCTCGAGTTCAGAAAAGGCTTTTGATCATCGTCACAGATTGAAAGGTATGATTACTTTTTGCTTTTCGGGAGGTGAAATGGGAAATTTTGTAAAGAGCCTGAGCCTGACATTGTCTCATCCTTTCAACAGTTGATTAAACGCATGCCATTAATCAGATCTACGCCGAACTGGCTGTATACTTCAGTGCTAGGTGTGCAGAGTTTCTATCAAAACAGGCAGAGAGTGATTGGCAGAGGTGAGTTGATTGCCCAAACCTGTGACACATGTCATTACTTTCCCAGTTATTTGGATATTCATGTACATGTACTTCCTTCCTGTGGCTCTGATGCTATCATAAACATTTTAATTTGGGGAATGGTATGTTCATGGACTGCATATTGTGAAAGAAGTGAAGAATTCCTTTCAATATTTCACTTCTGTTCGCTTTCCTAAAGACCTCAGGTGTAGGAAAATAGTTTTCTTGATGGTTTAAAAAGAGACCAAACTAAAGCTAAAACAGGATAAAACCTCATCATCAAAAATCTCTACACTGTCCTGTAAGCTCTTATACATACCCCAAACAGCTGCTCTCTGATGCCAATGCTACGGTTAAATGTGGGGCGACTTGAGGGGACGTTCTGTGCTAGAACAGCTGAGATCCGCTACAAGAAGCTTACAACAAAGAATTAGAGGTGAGTGCTAATTTCAAAAGGTCTCTACACTCTGTCAGAAAGGAACATGTAGGGTTGCTCTGCTTCTTGGTGCAGTCTTTTTATTTGTTGGAATCCCTTTGAATGACTTTTCTTATGAAGCATATGTGACTATGTCACTACGACTTGTCAGCAGCTACTCATCACTGTGGTTCTTAGTTGTTTTCTCTATTAGTGGTCAGCAATGGTAATTTTAGCAATATTATGTACTACAAATGGATGTACATTTTGTATTTATGATAATAAGTCCTGATAGATTTGGCTGTGGCTTTTTGACTTTCATGCAGCTTCTGTACCACTTTTGCCCTATTCTTCAATTCGATGTCCCTCGTCTGGAACTTATATTTTGCAATCGAGCCAAAGACATACGATTTAAACTTAGGCGCTCCAAGTTTCAAGGCCAAGGTAAGCCTTCACTGGTCGGTCAAAGAGTGTCAGATCTTATGTTTGCAATTCATACAGACATTCCATGAGCCAATTTTATGTAGCTTAAATATTGAATATCCTGACAGCTCACAAATCGCTGTCCTGTGCTTCAATTGGATATACAACGGCTTAAGATGATTTTCTGTCAAAGAACAGCTGATATCAGGTTTAAAGAAAGAAGAGCTAGAATGCGAGGTAAGTTGACTGAAATGCGAGTGGTTTCACTGCTTTTTCTTCCCTGTACCCTCCTGTGTCTTTCCTATCAAAAAAATGTGTAATGGTCTCTGTTTCACCATTCCCTCTTATGGTCATACTTCCAGTTTTGTCAAGGGTTGCTTGTCGTACTGAGCAAGTTAATGCTTTGTTTCTTTTCATTAGTTGTGTCGAAGAATGCCTATCTTACAATGGTGGACTGATAAACAAAAACCTTGTTCAGTGCTTGTGTTGCACGATGGAGCTATCAGAGGAGGAATGCAGTAAAAGGTAGGTCAAAGCTCAGAATAAGCTTGCTACCTTACCATGAGTCACAAAAGGGTCAGGATATGAGAGATTTAATTTTCACAATTCTTGTTGTGTGGCTGCAGATTGAATCAAATCTTAGAATCCTCTGCTGTATTTCTTTTGCCTTTCATCACCTTCAGCTGTTGAGGAGAGTGCCAATTAGCTTTGACATCCGTCTAGCTTCAGCTTTGTTCAGGTACAATACAACATCTCGAAGGCATGAAGAACGTAAGAGACAAGAAGGTAAATGACTCAATTCCTTCACTGTGTTAATCAAGTCTGAAAAATCCAAAAGGTGGCTCTGTTTTTGCTAGATCTAGTTTAGATTGTCATTTTTAATACGTCCACTTTCATTGAGCTAACTTTTTTTTCTACAGTTACTTCGACGTGTGCCGATATTGTCCCTATCTTGTGAAAGAACCATTCATATTTTTTGTGCTCGTGTTGCCAAATGGAGATTTCGGCTCAAAGGCTGCCTCAATGGCTCACATTGGAAGTATGATTGTCTTTGTGGTTCTACATTGTATGTACACCTTCTTTTTCTTTGTAAAAGTAGTCCGGTCTTCTCTTTTCTGAGCTCACATTCTAACTCATTTTTAAACCTATACTATGTCCCCACCCTAGAGACTTGGATTTTAAGTTTTTTAACAGGCATTTCCTCCAGGTAAGCTCGGAAAGTCTTAAATCTGGGGGGTCATTGCCCTAAACTTGTCACGTCTGACTTTTATAATTGTCACATTCTTTTTTAGGTTCTTCCTTTCTGATTGTTCACAGTTGTTTCATCGCCTGCCTTTCTTGCATTGTTACCATCAACGTACCATCCATGTCTTCTGTGCTCGAGTGGCTTTATGGAAATTTTCGTTCCAAGTCTGGCTGTAGCACAAAAGCAGCAGTAGGAAGTATGACCAGGCTGATAACTGATGTTTTGATAGTGTACTTGATGCTTCATTCTAAGCTTTTCTTTCAAATTTCCTTTGACAAACTTTAATTGAAACAACAAACATAAAACCCTCCACCCCTCAACAACAAAAAACACAGCTCTTTTTAAGGTTGCCCCTATTGACTTGTGACAGAAAGACTGTCGCAGAGATGTTCTGTGCACGTTCATCCGAAATCCACTACCGCATGCGCAAAAAAAGGGAAGAGGTAACCATGATTAATCGTATCAACTGAGCTCATCATGTTACAGGGCTTTTTATTTTATAATTTACAAAAATATTGTCATTCGTTATTTTATTTCAATATGTCACAGCTTTTTGACGCGTCTCCCTCTCCTTCGATATTGCGTGCCCCTATGTTGTAGATGTGTTCAGAGCTCGAGTTAGTTGGAGAAATTCATACCAAAGACGTAGAAAGAAGGTGGGTTACCCTTGTCATTCTATCTATGCTCGTCCCTTCGCCCACCGCCACACCCTTATTTCTGTCCCTTTGTTCTTTTTGTGTCAGTTATATGTTTTTGCCTCAAATGTTTGTGGACAGCTGGCGGGGTTTTTTGGTAGGTTATACTTCTTTCCTTTCTCTCTTTCACATATCTTGTCTTGCTAATTCCTCTTAATTCACCCTGAGGTAACTGCATATGGTGGGTAGGGGAAATTTCGGTGAAACGAAGTCTCAAATGTGCATCCCTCTGTGTTTGTTCCTCTTCTCTGGTGTACCTTTGTTTTGTCAGTGTTTTTTCCTTCTTTCAGCATTACTGTGCCTCTGATTGTATTTTTAGTGCTGAGCATTTAATTTAAAACGCTCGTCTCAGTCACCACAGTGCAGATCAAAACGGTTTCTTGTCTTTATTGGCTGAACTGTTGCCATGCAGTGTCATACTTCTTGCAGCTGCTGTCTCGCCTGCCAATTTTACGTCTTGATATCCCTCGTGTAAGTTATTATTGTGTAAAAACTGCCCATGACAGGAAAGCGAACAAGTACGCAGGACCAGACATAAAGGTAGGCTGTCACTAGTCTAGCTGAGGTTTTTGAAAGGCTTTTGTGTTGTTTTCCCCCTCCTGCACACAGCTAATACAGCGCATACCCTTACTTCAATTCAACATTACCAAGTGCAGCCACATATTTAGGGCCAGGGTAGCAGAGAGGATTCATTACTATAACATCGGACTAAACCAGGTACCTGTATGTGTAGTATCACTGTTGCAGTTTTTGTTTTCAAAACTGAGGACGCTATTACTAAACAGTCATCTTGCTTTGTCTCTTCCCACTAAGATGAAGGCGTTTATCGGGTCTCTGTCTGGTATAAACATTCATAAACATTTGGCTCTTTCTCGTATTTGTGCACATTCTAGCGCCAAGTTAGGGGTGTCCCAGTGTCTTTTTTGTTTTACAAATTTTGATGCTTCTTGTTTTGTTTTTGTATGATGACAGTTAGTTAGTCGACAACCTCTACTGAAATTCAGACTTTATCCACCTATGTGAATGTTTGGCAAAAAATGCCAAAGATAGAAAGAATGCTCGGAAATTCCGGCGGTGGGAAGGGGTAAGTCAGAATGTTCTTCAATGTTTTAGATGTCTAAATGCTTCAAGAACCCAGCTCACTGTTTATACACACTTCCTTATAATGGCGACCTTTGTTACCTTCACTGGACAGCTTGTGTCACGCCTTCCGCTATTAAAGCATCATATTGACACTGCTGGCCATTATCTGGTTAAAACTGCTCAAGATAGAAAGAGTAGGAAAGACTTCGTGCAGAGAGGTGAGATTTTGTTTTCTTTCTCCTCCAGTTTTAGGCTTATTGAAAAGTATCAAATTTTTGTTTATGTGAGAATGAGGGTTTCCTTCCTGTTTTCTCATTTCTACTTTTAAAAAAAATATATATATTGTTAAGAGTGGTGGAGAAAGGCAACGTTCCATTTACTTTGAAGTAGTGCACCTCTATTCACTCCTTTTCTTCCCTTTCTCAGATGCACGGGTTAAATCTTGTTGAGTTTCTCTGCCTCTGCTGCTTGGCATATTTTGCTTTAGAAGGGAACTCTAGTTGGTTGTTCGTTTGTGTTTTGGGGATCTTTGTCTTGTTTTCTTTCGGGGTGGGGTAAGGCTTTGATTTAGTGAAGATGGGTGTTTCCAGATTTTTTTGTTCTGTCTTGGACTGACATTAATCAAAGCATGTCACCATGACTTCATCTGGCTCTATTCTTGTATCTTTGCTGAGCATTACATTTACTTCATCATACAGCTGTTGCGCAGACATCCAATTCTTTCAAATGACTTGGTTCGTACTAGCTTGATTTTTACGGAGCGGAGTCTTCGAAGGTTGTCTTATGAAAGGACAAAAACTAAGGATTACAATTCTCGAGGTACGTGCTTGCCGTCTTGTTAAGAGGTATCTGCACAGTTGTTCCAGAGGGGGGTTTGACCACGGTCAGCAGCAATGCTCACAACAACAAAGGTCTTAAAGAGGCAATGTTTTTATAAATGCAATGTGAACTGAAGAAGAAAACACCATGGCAGCAGGCCTTTGTCAACGAGAGTTGTCGCTCAATTTTGTTTGATAGGTGGAGATTTTATTCAAATTCTTTCATGTCAGTTGTTACGCAGGATTCCACTTCTCGGGACCAGCCTGGCTAAAACTTCATACGTCTTCTCGATCAATACCATGTCTCGTTTGGCAATGCAGCGCCGCAAGAAGCAGGAGCCAGGTGTGATCACTAGAGCAGCAGGGTTTTCAGTTTGGGACGGCAATCTTTGTCTGATGGCAATCACGTTAAGTTTCCCTGCAGAAGAGGGAGAGCTTCTGTGTCCTCTGTCTGTTTTTAGGTTGATCAATGGTATTCCCTTTGTTTGCCTCATTATTGTGGGTGGTCAGTGGGTGCTGCTTGTTGGTCCTAGGCCTACTTCTTTTCTTTCACTCTTTCACTTATCTTTCATCTTGCTGTTTCATTTTAATTCACCCTGAGATCAATGCATATGGTGGACAGGGGAACATTGCAAAGAAAGCCTCATTATTTTTTTCATGGCCAAATTTATTATGACGCTGGATGGATGTAATTGTGTCATATAGTCACATATTGAAGTATGTCCTAGTTCTAATTTGAATCGTGCTTCAATGGCAAGTATAATATTATTATGTTCATATCCAATAATCAATTGTTTACTTAAGTAAAGTTTTTTGCATGAATTAATAAGGAAGTATTGAAATGTATTTGTGCCAATACGTTAAACAATTATTTTTATAAGAGTAGCTACATTTCTGTTTTGGTTTTATACACAAGACATCAAAGAGCCAGTGATCCCAGCATGTAACAGTTTCTCTCTGAAATTAACTTTTCTATTGGGTATTTACTTTGCACACATCATAGTGTGAAGAGCAATATAGTGTCTTGTTACAATGGTTATAAAAGGCACAAGCCATCATGGTTCAATTGCTGTTTTCCATTGTAAACTGGAACAAATAGGATATGCAACAACAATGATTCAGAAATAAGAACTGATATGAAAGCTCTTAATGTGTTTCATCGTGAAAACCATTTTTTCCTTCTTTTTAAAAAAAAGTTAAAGATGTATTATGTTTACAATGTAATGCTCATTGTGCACATTTAACTAGATTTCAGAAATATGTGCAATAAATGCTTTTTTTATTATTGTTATTGTTATTATTACTATTATCATCGTTATTATTATTATTATTATTATTATTACAATGTATTATAGTGAAAAACAAACATAGTACCAATAATTCAGTTAGTTCATCTTTGACCTGCACATACTTCTAGTCTGCATGTAAAGTATCTTGTATTTAAAGCATTTATTGTTTTTATGATAACTTTAATGTATTTAAAAGCATTTTTTAGCATACAGATAACAGGGTTGCTGCAGATCTGCAAACTCATGGGAAATAACAATTCAATTTCTATAAAAATCCAGAAAACAAGAACCATAACTTCTTGGGAAACAAAAATATATATATTGGGGAAATTCTGTCTTCCTTTCCTTCACTTTTTCATAAATTGTATCTTGCCATTTTCCTCTTTCTTTTTAAGATCACCGCATATATGGTGGACAGGGTATATATCAATTAAACAAAAATCCTCTTTGTTTTGTTCCCAGAGATCAGACTATCATGAAGTATATTCATCAGTGATGGCCATGATAGTTGTGTGCGTTTTGCTCCAAACCATTGTAGACTGGAAACTCTTTGGTCTGCAGCAGAGGTCATTCTCAGCTGATATGATCAACAAAGAAAATCAAGGAAAAGGCTAGAAGATTAATTGCGAGTCTGTGGCAACCTTTCTGTATTAATTATGAAGAATTCATAACTTGGTGAATTTGTATGTAAAAAATCAGGTGAAGAGAAAGGGAATGACTTAAAATAGACGTTTAATGCTGTAGTGTAAATATATAGTTCACAGTATATAGGATTGGTTTGGCTATCTATCTATGTATATATTTATTTATAAATTAACCCTTTGTTTCCTGTCTCCAACAGGTCAGTTTAGATCGCCAGGGCAAGGCATGAGGGGCAAGGGTTACAGTCACCAGTCTTTCGCAGGGGGACCTCAAGGATACCCATTTTCACCAGGCTACCGAGGAGGATATCCGTCACCCATGCATGGGGGAAGAAGGCTATCAGAAGGTTGGTATTTGCTTTAAATTATTTCATTTTCATCAAGTCACTGAAGACAGGCTTATGCTAGTAGATAGTACACCCGTTCGGGACTGGCCGTGTCATGAATGCTTTCGAACGTGATATGCCGACTTCTCCACTGACATAATATGAACATCTGAATGCAAGAAGAAATTGTGTAGAATAAGAATTTCTTAGATCAAAGATTGAGTGAAAATTTATGTTGGGGGGGTGTAAGATTATGATAAAACAGGTAGCCTTGAAGTGCTGAATTAGTCAGATTTAATTTTCAGTCCGTCTCTATATATGCATGTGTGTATATATACCTGAAAAATCTTATTGTTGCTTTAAAAAAAAAAATAATCAAGATACAAAATGCACCTGACTGCCGAAAGGAAACTGGTGATCGGATACAATATTATATGAACAAACATTGACATTAGATCTTAGACTGCAAATCTACACAATGATATTTTTTTATGTCATCTTGTCTGTCAAAAAGTTTTGGGTCCGGGGTTGGATGGCAATGTTAAGAAAGATTTCTATGCTTGATGCTGCCAATTTCTTTGTTCTTTTCTTGCCTTGTGCATTTTTATAAAATCTGATATCCGAGACAAATTGAACAGCTACCAATATGTTTTGATCATTTGAACTAAGGCGCTGTTCAAAGAAATAATGAAGATTTTAATTTGTTTTTAACTCCTCGCTTCTGCAAAAAAAGTTAATAACCTTGTCACAGATCCAGCATTCATAACAACTTGTTAATACCTCTTCATTTCAGGGAGTGAAAGCTATCCTCTCGGCGACGAAAACTATGGCTACCAACAAATGGCTTCTGATGACAGCAGGATACGCAACACTCGTCAGGAGACATGGGCCAACAGCAACCAACAGGCTTTAGTGGTAGTTTAGGGAAGGGGCAACACTGGGTGAATCACAGGGCTTACTCCCATTCTCATGACAAATCTCCCAACGAGTATCAAACAGGGGATCAAGTAAAAGTCCGCCAGATATTAAATACGAAGTAACGCCATTGCCTTTCATAAAGCCTGATGAGTTTGAGTTGATAGAAATTGATCCAGACGAAGAGGAAGACATTTGAGAGAGATGTGTGTGAATGGATCTGGATACTTAAAAGAGAGAGAGAACGATTTTTTGCCAGTTGTAAACTTTTTAATGAGGCAAACCGCGCAGATCTGCATGTAACAACGACTGTGGTTGTTAAAAGAAGCAGTGTTCATCCCTGCATGGAGATACAGTGTAGCACGCATTCGTCGAACTTGTTGGTGCAACAGTTCGAGGAATCCGTGGCTTGGGAACACGAGAAAGTATTATAGGACAAGGGAAACAATCTTTGCATGTACTATGCACATGTATTATAAACAGTTATGTCCCTTGCTCTCTGAAATCTGGCAAATTTTGCAAATGTGTAGTTTTTGTTTCTTTTCTCTGCCATTTTCCTGTAATGCAAGTGATGCGTCTCCTGAGACTGGAGTTGATGTATCAGCACCGAGCAGTAGATAGACCCTAATAGTAATGGGCTACAACTACACAATGCAGATCTACGCATGTGTGTACTGTAATGTGAGCTCCTTTCGACACGTCGTGGGCTATTTTTATACACAGGCTAGGCTTTGTGCGCTGTTCTGACTACTACGTCAAGCATGGTGTGGGCTATTTATAGTCACCGGCTAGGGCTCCGCATGCTGTTCTAATTTTAAGCATGGTGTGGGCTATTTATAGTCGCTGGCTAGGCTCTGCACGTTGTTCTTACTACTACAGCAAGCATGGATCTGGGTTACCATGGTGTATGCTATTTTTAGTCACCGGCTAGAGTACTTTCAGACCAAAATTAGGTAAAATTTTCTCAGACTGCTTGAGAAAATAGTTTGAGGAATCCGTTAACAGGGGTGAAAAAAATTAAGAAAATAGGAAATCATTTAAGACAATATAGGTTGTTTGAGGAATCCAGGAATTCGACGACCGCGTGTTCGACAAATGCGTGTTTGACAAATGCGTGCTGCACTGTATATTTTTAATTAATATGCTGCTGCTTTCCCTTGCCCCTCAGAATAGTATCTTTATGACCTAGTTGCCGACATGTCTACTGCATATATTTTCATTTGTGTGGCTGACCTTATTTGGAATGGGGAAGGGGGAAATCACAAAACTTAAAACATGAGCGTGGGTAATAATAAAAACATGCCCATTTTGTATCATGTAAAAATTAAGTCCTGTAAGTGTGCTCTGAATAGTTTGAGTGACTTCTTAACTCAAATCTTATAATTTATAAATGATTTAACTTTGATGGAAAGACAATAGTACTAAGGCAGGCTTATGAAATTGATTTCTTCTGATTTTCAGTGTTTTGATATATGAGAGAATAAAGATGCCCCACTTCGTATGAAAACTATTTTTATGTAACTTTATAACAATAGGTATGGTAAAAGTCGGGCAACACAAATATGTTGTTGAACTCCAGGTGTGTCAAATAGCTCTTATCGTCAATAGCAAATTGTTTATAACAATAGGAATGGTGAAAGTCGGGTAACACATATACGATTCTGTTAACCTCCAGGTGTATCCAATAGCTCTTATTGTCAGTAGCAATACTGCTACATCTAAAGTGTCTCTTAAGTCAAAAATAATTTTTTCTTGTTTAACTTAGTATACCAACTAATTTGTGTCATGAGTTCTCACATTTCAGGTATTTGAAGGGTTTAAAACCATTTGTGAAATACTGCTGTAATTTGGTCCCATTTGACTTCGGTTTTTATTTACTTTGTTGCTTTTGTGTCATTTTCATTTCCCTGTCTATTATTATAAAGATGGAGAAGAAATGATGTCTTGAAATACCTTTTCGCCCCAAAATTGCTGTTCACATATTATTCTAATAACTAATTGCTAAATTTTCAAACTGACTGAGGGGAGAAAACACTTGTCAAGTCCTGTTTGAACAATACAATGAAGATAGAGGAACTTTTACACTTTTATTATTACTGTAGAATTTCTTCTGGGATTCTTTCAACAGACGCCATTTTAATCATAAACAATGTTAAAAGATGCACATGCACACATTTCCAAGTACAGGTTATTTCATTTCATCCCTTTTCTCCCATCTGTAACAAAGGTTTCCTTATTTTTGTATACGTGATTTTTTCTCTTGAATTTTGTGTTATTTCATTAGAGTGTGTGCTCCTCTCCGTACTACTACATATATACGCATATTTCCCAGACCAGAACAAAAATGAAAATAGACCAGAAGAAGAATGAACAAGGAGTGATAATGAAAGTTGACTTATGAGGAAGAACGAAAAAGGAATGATTATGAAAGGTGACCAAGAAGAAGAATGAAAAGGGAATGATGATGAAAGGTGACCATGAAGAAGAATGGAAAAGGAATGATAGATGACTAAGAAGAGGAATGAAAAGATGGGAATTTTAAAGAATGTTAAAGTGTATAAGAAATCATAATAAAAAAGTGAAATGACTGTTTTGTATGATTAGATATAGGGATGAAAAAGTTAAAACAATATATCATCGATGGTGAAAGTTTCAAAACTTGAATGTTCACCATTTTTCGAAAAATCACTTTTTGCCCTCAAAAGCATTGTAGGTTGTTCTCGATGCTGCCTATAAATAAGTACAAATTTAGGCAATAGAAACATTTTTAGTCACATGATCTAATCTTGCAATAGATACATCCTGTTCAGTTTTAAACTTGAACCTTGTTTCTCCTGAAAACTTTTCTGGCTAAAGAGTTAAGAGACTTTCACCATCCATATGTATTTGTAGGCGCTTTTTCTGTCTGTTTGCTGTCTGCCATGTTTGCTGTCTGCCAATGTCAGACATTCAATGTTGTTGAAATATTTTTTTCATTTTTCATTTTTATACTTCAAAGTACATTTGTATTCATTGCAAGGCATAATGATTATGTCAAGGCAGATTCCATTATCAGTGCCGCGCCATATTTATCACAATCATCTGTTGATATAAATTTTTAGAATGAAAACATTAAAATCAATTTTTAAAACAAAGCTTTGGTCTTAATTTGTTTATTATTCATTGTTTGACAACTGGTTATGGTGGGATGGATGTAGAGTTTTATTATGTATAATAAAGGCCTGTAGATGTACTATGTGCTATTTACATTGACAGTACAAACGTTGCTGGGAAGGTGCCAGTCGCCACACTTTTCCATTCTCTTCACATTACAGGTCTTACTTTTCACCGTTTCACATGTCTTTCAATTTCATCTTCCTCGTTCCTCTTTAGTGCAAACCCAGCCAGTTGCAGCATTGCTTGATTATGAGATCACTGCAATGGTGGGCGGATTATTTCAGGAATAAAATAAATTCCTCTTAATTCACGCTGGGATTACCATTATTGGTATTAATAACTTATGCTACAAATACTTGTAAAAAAAGGTGGAGGCTGTAAATTGCAGACAAAATTAGGGGAAACAGGTCACCATTATGGATGATGGATAAGGAACTTTCATATGATGATAAATTATGTTGCTCCTCCCTAATGACCTATTTTGCTCTTTTAAGACATTTCTTAAGGGGCCTTTAACTTTAACGTACAGTTGATTCATCGACAAACCGACAGACGCTAGATCTGGGTCATCGTTGACTGACAGTTTGTCGACGAGAGAAGTTCCGTTCAGACGAAGTTTCTATCTTTAAACTGTCAGTAGTGTCAGTCCTTGGACTGTTGTACTTTAGTTGTAGCTAGTTTGCGAAATTCAAAACGTCAACAAAACAAAATAATTTAAACTTGGTAATCCGGCATTAAATTGCGTTCCCCGTGTGATTTTCACTAATTTTGGGTCACTGATCTAGAAAATCGTATTATATTTCTGATTTGACTAATATTTAGGTAATCTTAACTCCGCCTGCAGCAACATCAAAGAAGTCACTCCTCCTCGTCGCTCATCCTTCAGTTCGCCTGTGGGAAAATATCTGGCGCCTGGACTGAGAACCCTTCGATATCGAGAGGATTACTCATTTCCACGCCCAGGTTTATCGAGAAGTTGATAGGATTCCCGCCATCCTTTTCGATATCGTACAGTTTGTCGATGAATCAACTGTACGTGTAAAGGGGCCTTTAAGGTTGTTTCAACTTAATTTCATCTCCAAAATGTTCCGATTTATTCCATGAAATAACCATATTTAACTGCCCTCATTGACATTACAATATTACATAATTAAAGTTTCAAGTCAATACTGCAGCTGCAATATTTTATTTGAGACTGAAAACCTGAAACAAATGCTGTCACTCAGTGTCAGCTTGAGTGCAAAAACTTCACTACATAAGGCTGCAAATTGCAAAAGTGGGTTCATTCTCCCTGTTCTCATAGTTCATACTAATACTACTGGGAATCACTCTCAACTTTCTTGCATTTTTGGTGGGAACTCTAAAATATTATGATTTATGTAATCTCCAGTGGAGATAAGAGCACCAATCCCTTATCCCCTCATTTCCATGGCAAACTCGTGACGTTTTGGATTTTACTTAAGTGTTGAAGTCAGGTGTGCAATGGCTGAGAGAGAACATAGAGATCACTAGACACTAATAAAAACTAGCACTTGAGACAAACGCTTTTTATTTTACTTTTAATATTCTACACAGCGTCTTGATGATATTTGATATGTTACAGAATGTGTGTTCGATAGTCGCTTGTAACTTATTGTAAGTTTAAATTTTAAGTATCAAGATTTGATTCTCCATCATTATCACACCCTTGAACTTCAGTTGAAGCTACTGACTGACAGTTGACAGAAATTATGACATCATCTACTTACTGTAGCATGTGATGAGTTTTGTTTATGCTTAAATTCTTGGGATGAACGATACAAGTATAACTAGCGTTTGCTTTGTGTCCCTCGATAGCCTGCAGGCGCTTCACATCAATAAGTATAAGTCGTCGGTGTCGCAAGCAATCCAGTTAAGTCCAGAAATTGGAACATTAAATTAAAGAAAAACCCCCAAACATTTTTTTTATGGATGTCAACACACCATCTGACGTCAATGTTATTTAAATCAACCAATGAAATCGCGAGAAATAAGCTGCAAGCAAGACGCTTATCTCCGCTGACTGCTAGGTTTACCGTGCACAACAGTTTTGTTTTTAAGAAGTTTTTTTATTCTCCTGAAAAATGAGGTCAGCTGGACTTAAGCGCTTTGCTTGTGACACTGACGAAGTGCTTGTTTCTCGCGCTAGCTTTTTCTAGTGCTCTCTATGCTCTCGGCGTATGGCAACAGAAAAGCTGCATAAGATGAATGCCATTTATTTGGAAAGGGCAGTGTAATGAAATAAACTTTAAAATTCTGGAAAAATTAACATATTTCCCACAGTGATATATGAATAAAGAGGACAGTAAAACTAGTAAAAAGTGAAAGAACAGCTTTGAGATAAAGTGTTGCACTAGTTTAAGGGGAAAAAATGAGAATACATGTATCGCGGAAAAACGAAGCAGTAGTCGACTCCGGTTAAAATTGTTGCAAATATGTATCGAACTTGTTCCATTAAAAAGGGGGCTCAGTAGTCCAGAGGTACGGTGTCAACCCTCAACCCAAAGGTCGTGGATTCAAGCCCCGCCAACAGTTGAAAAAGTTTCTTGAGTTTTTTTCGAGAAAAATCTACCCCTGGTCCACCTAGTCCCATCGGAGACAGACGATAAACAGGAGGTCCTGTGCGCAGATCATAACGCTGTGCATGTTAAAGATCTCTTGTATGTTTACAGGAGTCTTGGCAAAATAAAAAAATCCAGAGATCACCTTAGTTGTAGATGTGGGTAAATCAAATTAAATCAAAACCTTCCATTAAACAAGGTTTTGTTGTGAGAACATTACATTTATTACAAATTAAAAACCTTTGACGACGTTCTCCACAAATTATTACAATGAACACGATCTCACCAACACACAATCTGGGAACAGGTGTCATTAGTGAATTATTAATATTTATTAGTGTCAACTTAACTGAAGTTGTCAAAAACCAACAACAAAACCTCTTGTACTATACAAGCGTCAAGAATGCAAGCCAGTGTGAATTAAAACTTAAAGACGTTGGGACTTTAATTATTGAAGGACTCACTACGAAAATGAGACAAGAGTGGGGTAAATAAAATCGTCAGTCCATCTTGCAGAAGAAGATATGGGTTAAATTTTCTCTAGCTGGAGTGCGGCAACATTATACATGTACCACCATTCCCGCTACCACTAACTTTTGCCAAGGAACGGAACCACTGCCATAGCAGTGAGAGTGTTTTTTATGCCGTCAGTTGCCAACAATGAGGTGGGAACGGTCTTACTTAAATTTAGAATAGTTTTAGAGTAATACTTCCTGTTATACCGCCAACCAAAGACACTGGTATTTTTATATATTTACAGTACAGTACAAATAATGTATCGCGTTTTGATAGTAATGATACTAATGATAGCATTAGCATTATCGTGTGTAGCAGATGGCATGGGGCTGCATATATAGCCCCGCCCTCTCACCATGATATTGATAGCCGTGCATAGTCAATACGTCAATGACATCTCACCATGCAATATTTTATTCGAACGGTAAAAATTAAAAAAACAAACCAATCATAGACATTGAGAAGAAATTGATTGATGTTGAAATCATGTTTTTACAGTGTCCAGATCATGAAATAACTAAGGAGCAAGTATTACTTTATTAGTTTTCCTATTGGAAACGTTTCCCAGAGTCCAGCAGGCTACCATCGAGTTAGCTCCGAGGTAGTTTGAAGCCACGCATTCTTTACATTTACACTGTCACTGTCATAGTTCAACTTGAAATGTGCGTGCAGTACGATCAACAAACAGATTATGACCGCAGTAACTAACAGTAAGTTGAGTAAGGCTAGGCTCAGACCAGCCATGCCTGTACGAACCCTAACGAAGTAGCTTGGCCTTCCGATCGACAACGAAGGCGACAGGAGATGAATCGTGTGTCTAGTGTGTGTAGGTGTGTGTGTGTTTGTATGCGCATGTTGCGGAGATGTCACCTAAGCTAAGAGAGCGTACAATGTACATTATGATGTACCTCTTACGCTTAGCCGTATTATTAATAATCTTCTTAAGTAGTTGGGAAAACAAAATAAAATACTAATACTTTGCGATTCAATTTTCCCCAAATATTAAGCGCTCAGAAAACAATAGGCTATCAGATTATGTAAAAAAACACATTTTAACTTGTGACAGTGACAGGTTTTATCGGATCCACACATATAATACTAATAGATACAAGCCTGATTCTAAGTTGGAAAATCGTGCTCTGATCTCGCCAGCACAAATGGTTGATTCTATCATTTCTTGGCTGGTCTCTTCAGAGAGCATATTTAACTTTAACACAACCAAAATATGCCTGCAACTCCCCTCCTTAATAGTTACATTGTTCCAGTCTTTACTTAGCTGCACAAATCTCAAACTCAACGCACATCAAATACATTTCGATTTCACTCTCATACTCATACAATAAAATATGTATATGTAAATTGTAATGTAGCACTCTCAATCTCATACTCATATTATATGTAAAGAGACACTCTCATATTCGTATGTAAATTAGCATTCTTATATCTTCATATGCATTGTCGCTTAGCTGCAGCTTCTTAATGTTTAGTTTCATGTGGTTTTCAGCGATGCAGTAATGGGGAATATGCGATGGCTGACTGGCTGTATGCTTCTTATCCTGGAGATGTAAAGTTTTTGTGCTCAGGGGCTTTCTTTTGGTACATACTCATTAAAATTATTATATTACCACGTTGAGCCGACACAAATAGCTCACAATTACCAAAAATTACCATACTACTGCAGTAGTGACCGCCTAGATGCCCCAGTCACAATGCCCGTTTCGCCTAAATGCCAGTGAAATCAGTGAAACCAATTTTTTTCTATATGAATTTCCCCTTTAAATGCCAGTTCAAAACCAAGAATTCCCCCTAAATGCTCAGTCTCAACGGTAACTGCAGGTATCATCTCTAAACGATCATAAAAAACATCTGTAATTGATTAAAAATTCTTTCTTTTTTATCATACATGTAATCCCATCCCTAACATGACTTATGTCCGCCAAATAAGTTATGCACTGTAACCAACTTACCATTGTAATGTAATAAAAGATGACCAGTCTTCTCGTCGTAACTCCACTCACTGTACAGCACGGCCTTTGTTACAGTGGATTACTGGTTTGTCATTGGGCAATGAGAATCTAAGTCTCTCACTCTCACTACTCTCAGACTCTGCCCACAGCTCTTTCTTGATGTCGTAACGTGCATGCAATGACTCGGCATTTTTAATAGACCCAGCACGCATCGCGATCGAGAAACAAGGTGTGAACAGTTTTATTGCTCCCCTGTCTTGCATTGGCTGTATCCATTGTGTCTTCGGGTCTTCGTGGCTTAACGATGGTTAACCCACCACCTCAGTGCTAAATGGTTTCCAGATGTTCCTATGTCTCACATTAAATTTTTCTTAAATGTTGAATTTCTGTACCATACTGGATGAACTCCCTTAGTGATCACCCCCCCCCCCCCCTCCCCTCCTTCCAAATTGTTGCCCTGACCTACTTTCACCTAAATGCCTGTTTCGCCCTAAATGCCCATTTTCTCTGCTTCCCAAGCACCGGACACTTTGGCGGTCATTACTGTACATGTACATATATCTACATAATAAAGTGGAAAATTTCATAAATCATATGTGAAATTTCATTCAATATATAATAAAACAAGCGGACTCAAGTCTATGAAATAAGTACGTCTATTTAATAAATGTTTTTGTACTTGCTAGCAGTAGCCAGTAAGGGAATAAGGTGGGTATAATATAATAATACATGTAACAACAATGTACATGAATACCTGAGATATTGGGGCATAAATATAAATTATACATATATAATATATATTTAATAGGCTGGAGGTCTCATTGGGGGCAAAACAGAGTAGGGAACTTACAAATCAAAAGAATACAAAAATAATGCATTTTTATTTCTATTTATTTTTTACTGAGGTATTTGTGTGGGTCACAGTAGAACAAGTAATCAATATTAGAATGATCAGCTAATAAAAACATGATTATTTATTATATTATTATCATTATAATAATATTAATAATGTATACCCAACTCGGGTAGGAACACTATGTGGAATAAGTGAAGGGGTCGGTTCAATAGTGTGCCTATGTCCATTTCATGAAAACGAGACAGAGAGATAATCCTAGGGAATAATAGGAAATCATGCTTCCTGAAAAGTGTGAACATGATATGATGAAAATACATCACGTTTACATCCGTTTGAAATTTGGAATTCTCAAAGCCAACAGTGCCAAAGTCTATGGTCTTTGGCATTTTTCTCTAAATGACGAAATTGTGACGGCACACTATTGAAATGACCCCTTCAATTCTGCATTATACAGATTAGAATTAGACACCTTCATAATATGTCTGTAGTCTGTAGCATTACATAAAGACTGGCTGGTGCAGAGATTAGAATCAGAATGTAGTTGAAAATCAGTTTTAGCAGCACAGTCTTCTTGGGTTCTGTGTAAGACTATAGATATAACTATAGTTACAATGTTGAACACAGCCGGAGCTAGAATAGCCATGATTGGGGCTTTGGCGTTCCATTACAAAGCTTTTGGTGTCTGTGTTTGGACTGACTGTAGGCAAATGAATCTCCACATTTACGACAAACGTATGGTTTGAGACCTTGATGCATGTTCATGTGACCCTGAGGTTAAGAGCAGTGGTAAATGTCTTTTTACACATGGGACAACTCAACTGTGGCATCACCACGCCATGTTTGATTTTCTTGTGCTGGCAGAGGAGACGGGAAGAGCCGAAGACTTCATAACAAGATGGACATGGATATATGGTGACACCATGCTCTATGTTCATATGCTGTAAGCGTTCCTGTTGGTTGCGTAGAATGCAGCCACACATAGTACAAGAACAGGCGTCTTCAGAGTGTGATGCTAAAGCCGTGGGGCTCTCAACAGCCTGAGACGTCTGGTTGTAGCACGTCATGCAATGGACGTTAAGTTCATCTTGGCGATAAAATCTCTGACCACAAGAGGGACAGTACAAGTTGACCTGATGAAGCTGTGACTGGTCATAAGTTGGATATGGACTGGCTGCAAAGACCTGGTGAGAATAAAAAGAACTGATGAGCATTCAGTTTACAAAATCAAAGTATTAATCAACAGCTATGTATAATATGATAAGAGAACCTTAGTCCTGTGTACTGTAGTAAGTTCAACAGAACGGGAGGACTTTTAAATTCTTATCGGTCAAGCTACACATATAAGGGTGTCGAGATACATAGCTTCTGTCAATTTCTTGCAAACTACACTTCTATACATGTACGAATCATTCTTTACTCAGGATGTCATAGTCATATAAATATATTTCTTTGAGTCATTTGTGTCTTTGTTGAATTTTTTTCAGTCCTCTATCAAAGTGAAGTTTTTGTTTTCACAGTCAACTGCTAGCTTTTCAATTTCCTCTTTACAATACCATAATTTTTCTAGATTGACAGTAGGAGTACATATTGTGTTTTGCTTATAAAATAACAGAATTGTGAAAAAAGTGAAAATAAACAGCAAAGATAAGTCATGAGGTGATAAGAAATTTTGTGAATGAGAATACACATGCATTGTATACGGTAAAAGATGTGTGCAGCTAATAATAAGATCAAAGCTCGGCCGTGTTCTTATTTCCAGACACTGACAAGTGACAAATACTCAGAACAATGATATCACCATGCCCTTTCCCTTCTTTATGGATTCAATATGTGAGTTCTCACTAGCTCCACCCCTAACAAGCTAGAGTTGTGTCGGATCTCAAACGGATCAATCTAAAGACTTTCTGATCTTGGACGGTCCGATTCCTAACCCATTTTTTCTTAGTACTCCAATTATTACTTCTTTTTCTGTCTTGTGATTGCTGCTTACTACGGTGACAGAAAGGATCACAGCATTGGTGACAATGACACGGCTTCGTTTCCCGACATCAAAGGGAAAACTGACCAAGGGATTCGGGAAGGCGATGACGGAGACTGGAGACACCGGAGAGACAACATGGTGTATGTTTGTTGTGTGAGTTTTTGAGAGAGAGAGAGAGAGAGAGAGAGACTGAGAGATAAGTATTGAATCTCGGACTGATTTGACTATCGGATATATTTAACTTTCGGATTGAATTGACTTTCGAACAGTGATCCGACTTTCGGACTGAATTGACTTTCCGGTTGAATTGCCGTCCATGGACTGACTTGCGTCCAATGCTCAGATCCAAGACTTGAGTCGCGAGATTTTCAGATCATCGGACAGTTCGATAGTTTGACACAGCTCTACTACATACAAGCAGTATATCGTCTATCTCTCTTTCTCTTTCCCTCCCTCTCTCTCTGTCTGTCTTGACCTCCCCTCTCCCAATATGTTGTCTATTTTACTAGAACAATAACAATTCTATATTTTAATGTGACAACCTTATCACCTATCAATGTCTGCAGTTCGTTTAAACGTATAAACAGAAGAGGCAGCTAGGCACGAAATATTTGGTAAGGCATTGAGCAATCAGGAGTGAGGTAAAAAGAGTGCATTGTAAGTTAAGTCTGAGATAAGTTGATAGATAGATCTAACTAAACCTTTGCTAGACTGGATAAATCATTACGCATACATCGCACTCAGTCATCAAGAAATACTTATTGAAAGGGTCTTGAAAATAAAGATACACATGGGGAAAAACTTGTTTCATGTTTCATTTCATTGAAATTAACTGTCCTCCATATGCGGTGATCTCAGGGTGAATTAAAAGGAAACAGGAGGATGAAAGGTAAGAAGAGGAAGAGTGAAAGGATAGAAGTAGGGTCTACCAGCAACGCCTCCCAACCACCCACACTTGTTCTGTGAAATCAGTGAGAAAGTATACTTCACATAATGGTGGACATATTGATTTCTTATCGAGGGACAAAATGAGTAAATTTGGCTGAACTCAGTGAATGAAATGTGATTCAACTTAAACTTAAGATCAATTAACAGTTTATAGCTTAAACTGAAGCAACTAAACTGTCCTTTACTAAAAGCCAGATTTCAAAGTTTAATAATGATATTTTTAGTTTTATCACAATAGTGCTTTTACTTTTACTTTTACATAAGTTTGTTCTGAATCTGAAGATGGATGCAACAGGCATTGGTTGCCCATTAATACAAAAACATCATCAGTACATTTTTGATCACGTGAAACAAACTCACATAGCACATTTGAACGATTCAACACTCATACAAGACACCATATCATTTGGGAGATTTGTTTATATGTGTGTTTGTTCTTGTGTATGGTATGATTTTGTTGATGAAATAATTTTCGTTTTTGGGCAACAACACCAGAATTAACAAACAGATTAACAGGTATATGACTATATTTGGCATCAGGAACTTTTGAGAACATACATACTCTCATCCTAAAACATTGATTGTCACCTGCACTCATTTTACAGTGAGTAGTAAGGCTGTTGAACAAACAACCAAAAGAATTTAAACTAATTAAAGTCAGCAATAGTACTAAAGGCTTCAAAAGTAAAATTAAATTTGTCTGTTTCATTAAAATTCAACCTATCCACCATAATATGCAGTGATTCCATTTTGAATTAATAGAAAACAGCAAAATGATAGATCAGTGACAGAGTGAAGGGACAGAAATAGGACATTACTACTACCAGTAGCACCTGCCAACCGCCCAAGATGAATAGGAGGAAACAGCAAGATGATAGATAAGTGACAGTGAAAGAGTGAAAGGAAAGAAAAAGCACCTATCAGCAGTGCCCGTCAACTACCCGCAAATAAAATCAAAACTTGATTTACCCTGATTAAATTAAAGATGTACCCTAACAGTAGACATACTCAAAAAATTGGATTAATTATTATAATTATGAATAAGAAGGAGAAGTGTTAAACATTTATCTTCTCTACATTCACTGATTGTACTGTGCGTTTGAAGAATTTAGTTAAATTGTCTTTAGTCCATAGTTAAGTAAGTATGGTCTCTCTCATCACATCACAGGATAGAAGGAAAATGGGTATTGATTCAAAACCAAAGACTCCACTTCTAAATGATGACACTGACACCAAGATGGTGAAGGAGAAGATATAAAATGGGGGTGATAGGACTGGTAATGTTGGCTATAGCAGAGTGACGTTTGGTAATCCTAGGTAGGAGTATAAAGACAATGACACACATTTCTTTCCTAACGTAGTGCCATAGGATCAATTACAGCAAAGTTGTGTAATTTGAGTAGACCTACATTAATTAGTTTAAACAAAACTCTAAACCTAAAACGAAAGTAGAAAATAACATCCCTATCTATGGCAAAGAATGTTCATTTCAGTCAGCTTTTCACTAATTCAATCAACTGTCAATTTCAATGCTGGTTAGAAACTACAGAAAACTAACATTTTATAAACTTATCTGGCCTGAAACAAAATAAGAAATCAAATAAGAGCCAAAAATGCTTGATTTGTCCAATTCCATTTGCGTTATGTGACTAATGTGAGGGGTGAGATGCAAAAACCGCTATATCCAAAAAGATAACTTAAGAGAAAAGTTTGTCTTCCCTTAGTTCTAAATAAAGCCTGATCAATTTGATGTTTAGAGCTGAATTATAAAAGGATATGGTCAGTTTTGAACAAAAATGATTTCATCATCAGAAGACTCGTCATTCAGTCCGGATGGTAAAAAAACTCACGATATGTAAAAATGGCGCACAGCGGGTTTTGCATCTCACTCCCTGATGTACTATTATTAGCACATACTCCATTTAGTTGTGTACTAATGCTGATGTATATTGTATGTATGTAGTCTTCCTTTTCTCTCTCTCTCTTTTGTAATACAATGTACTCTTTTGTGATACAATGCATTTTAATTCTTTTTTGTTTCTCATTCTAGTTTTTACAAGGTAGTTTTGTTTTCTTTTGTTTCAGTTTCATTTTTGATAAGAGGGGTTGGTTTTTTTAATGCTCTTTTTCCTTTTTAAATTGTTTTTCTTTTTTTCTTTTGGTTTCGCTTTTTGGCTTTTTTGTGTTTTCTTGTAGGTTTTTTAAGGCTTTTCTGCTGTTTTATTTATCAAAATACCTGTAATGAGTATTTCCTTAACTTGCAAGGCTGCAATGATGATGGTGATGATGAAGAAAAATATTAAGAAAGGGGTTTGAAATCTATCTCATCCACCATATGCTGTGATCTCAGGGTGAAAGAAGAGGAAACAGCAAGACGAAAGATAAGTGAAAGAGTGAAAGAAAAGATGCAGGACCTACCAGTAGCACCCAACAAGAAAGGGGCGACAATTAGGCCTCACTTTAAGAAGAAAGGACAAAGAATGGGGTAACAGTAACAGCACTATTACTAACACTAAAACTAAGACAACAGAGCTCTGGTAACCACATCCAACTAGTCATCCAAACCAACTGATATCTAATGCAACTAAACATCATCTTTTGACTCATAATCATAACTTCTATGTTCCAAAGTAGATAATTGTCACTTGCATTCAGACAGATGATATGTTCTTTACAGCCGTAACAACAGGATAAATAATAATAGACAAGAATGATAATTAATATTAATCAAAATTAGTAGAACAAAACTCTTTTATTTTGTATTAACAAGTTTAAACAAGGTACGTAGCAGAAAACATGGCAAGAATAAAAGTGTTCCACTCAGTAAAATGGGACACACTATTTTGAACAACAAAAAATTACAATGAAAATTACAAAGAACAACTTAAGACAAATAAAAAAAGTAAATTTAGGAAGTTGACCTACTCAACTAATAGTAACACCACCAAAAAAACGATAAGAATTAACACGATACATTATGAAAAAACTTTTATAAAATCTCTCATTCATTGACTTTTTTGATAACAAAACCTAAGTCCCAACACTCATTCCAGATTTTGAAACAGTCGCTGGATGATGGCATGCTGTACAACTAATGTACAGTTTGCACAAATGCATGCTAACAGTGTGATAGGCACTTCGTACTAACACTCTTGACAAAATCGTTCTCTATCTATACCTGGGTACTCATTCACACCTGGGTCAAGTGAGGAAAGCAGAGTGAAGTACCTTTCCTAAGGTACAACATTGTGAAAAAACACCAGGGCCAGCCAAGGGGAACATCTGACTAATAATAAAGAGTTAGATGAGCCCATTGAGATAGCTTCCCATAATCCGCTTGGTATACGTAATTGTACTCATTTCTCTCTATTCCTCTAACAGCGCATAATTATCCAGCCACTATTATAATGCACATACACACACACACACAAATATATACTGCACTGTCTGTATGCCTGTCTGTCTTTCCCTCTACTAATATGCTGTATTAACATTCTTCAGACAGTCAAAAGACAATTTTCACTCTTCTTAAAATTTCTTTGTAAAAAAGAGGGAAAAAAACGACAAAAGGAAACACACTAATGCCCTTCTGTTCTCCCCAACCATAATTCTCTCTACGTACACAAATGTAAATTATTGTTATCATAATGAAAGGCTCTCTTGTCCATGATTGTCAAGCTACAAACAGATTGCTGACGTCATTCTTTGTGTGCACTACAAATCATCCTACTTAAGTAAAGACATTCTTTGAAGATAATTGAAAAGGATGATTTTCTGTTGTAAACCAGATAGGTCCGTCTCATTGCAATTTACCTCCTCTAATAATAAATGCACTGTTCTTAAGGTGAATAATAATAAAGAGGAAACAGCAGGATGAAAGACATATCATGACAGGGTGAAAGGAAAGAAGTAGGACCTACCAGTAGCCCTCACCAACCGACCAACCACCAAATTGAAAGCCAGGTGATGAGAAACCATAATGCAAAGACAGAAAAGGCTGAGTGTTTCCTGACTGCTAGTGCTACACCTTCTTATCAAACATCACCTGACATGTTATCGCTATCAGCATAGGATTTCACATGAATATAGGTGTTATGACTTTAAAAGAAAATAAATGCTGATTATATTACTTTTGTAAACCATACTTTAACACATGTGATCACCATTCAGTATTAGTTAGTTTAGTACACCATAATTTAATACATGTTATCACATAGCTTGCTACATTGCATAAAAAATAAATGGAAAGAAATACTGATTTCTGTTTCAAAATATTAAAAAAACCCACAAATTTTCTCAGAAATAGTCATATTACTATCGTACTATACTACTTTTGATATCAATGACCCTATAGGAATCCTGTGTTATTCTCAAGGCTGACGATAGTTAATAATCAACCTGAGGAAAAAGTGTCTTACTAAAAATGACTGCTAGATGATTACAACTTCAGATGACTGATCAAGCAATTATTAAGTAAACATTTCTTTTGATAAGCACATGTTATTACGATAAAGTCTTTACAGCATCTGATTAATACTGTAAAATCAAAAGTTTATAAAAAGAGTCACAACAAACAATTACAAAAATACACTTCTTTCATGCGACTTCTATACAAATAAATAAACTGTAACATATAACAAATATAAGGTATGAATTAGTTAAAATAGATTCAAGCACCTCAACAACACATGGCGTGTACAATCTATTGCATGTGTTGGGTCCCATTACAAACAGATTACAAACTCTTACAACTCACAGTGCAAAACATTGTTCTTAAAAAAGCAACAAATAAAAACAAATCAAAACATGAGTTGTTGGTTTTCCATTTTCCCAATCAAATCTATTCATTCCCTTTTTTCCTTTCATTGCTCATAAACTTATCAATTTCACCTACTAAATGCCATCACAATTTTTACTTATTTCTTTCTTTTTATCCATAATGAAAAGGGATTTCCTAAGATCACATACATCTCTGTATACATTGTTTATGTTATCTTTCATCTGGCAACAGGCCTTGTTGGTACATGCCATAAGCAACTTGTGGAATAACAAAACTAGTGTTTGTTGCAGCATAGACAGAATTGGTCATAGAAACATTGGAAGAGTTTGCAGAATTCATTCCTGGCAGGGCTAGGGATTGTTGGCCCATGGGATCTGAAAAACTTGGAGGATAAGTGTCACTGAAAGAGTAAGACTGACTGGCATTATGAATTAAAGTGAGATTTCTACCACTGGCGCCATCTGTTCCCTTTTCCTCTCTAGTCTCAAAGGACTGGTAGGGCCCATTGTACACAACCCTCTGACTAGGCTCAGCAGCCATTAGCACTTCTTTTTTCTCCTCTTTCCTCGACAAACCTGAGTTTGTCCCTTTTGCAACAGCTTTATTAGACTGATTAGAATGTATGCGCTGCTTCATTTGAACTTGGGGAGATCTGTTAGACGTTGATTTAGGGGTAGAGGTGATAGATTTGCACATTTTTTCATGGGTAATGAGTGACTTGGAATGTCCGTAGCTCTTTCCACACCTTTTACATTTAAAAGGACGAATTCCTAAATGCATATTCATGTGTCCCTCTAGGTTGGCTTTGTTATGAAAGGCCTGACCACACAGCTGACACAATGTCTTTGAATCGGGTTTGTGTTTGGCTTTGGTGTGACTCAGCAGCCCAGAGCTACTGAGGAACATCATGTCACAGAATTTACAACCAAAGGTTTTGTGCGAGTGGACCAACTTTAGATGCTGTCTCATCTCTGGCTTGTTGGACAGTTTCTCTCCGCATGTCAGACATATCATACAGCAAGCGGGGGATGTGCAGCTTTTCCTATGTAGAGTCAAATCCTCGTATTGTGTCAAAATCACAGAGCAATACGAACATTCATAGGCGGCAAACTTGCCAATAAGCTCAGAGGCACCACGTTTCCCTCCTGATGGTTTGCTCCCCCACTTGCTGCCTGGCGGAAGAGAACAGAAAATGCCCATGTACTGGCCGTGGCAGCATCAATGAGAAGCAATCATCAAGAACACACATGCTAACGTCATAACTCATACACCTCGTCAATTCAGCTCTTTGGGCTCATTAGATAAGACAAAGGCCTAAATAAAGACTTATTTTCTGAATGCTTTATCAAAGGTGTAAGTTCCTCAAAGCTACTTCTGAAACAGGGTCAAATACAACTCCAGTGTCTTTTCCATTCACACATGACATAAATGGATCAAGAGCTGCAGCATTCCCAGTCAAAAGAGATCTAAACAATCTTCTGCAGCAGTGACAGCAATCTTGCATTACCTACATATCTACCTGAACATTTAAAATTACGACGGTCATCACTTGTTTTTTGTTTCCAATCCATTTAATTGTTTAAACATTCTACAGAAAACTAAAGACGTGATACATTTCCAGTGCCAAAAGATACTTTGGAATGCAATTTTACTGGTTTTTGATATGATGAATGATTTGACATTCACGTACAAGTTCATATGGCTCAAGCTGGCGGGGTTCTAACTATTTGGTGTTTAATACAACAAGCAACACATGTTTCATAGGGAATTTGATGACAACTAGACTTACAAATCATGCACAAGCTTAGAATGAAAAGGGAACAATTAAAAAAAGTACACCTTAAAATCAATATTAAGATACATCATGTCACTGATATCCTAATAAATCCACAATCAAACATTTCATCAGCAAAATTATAAACATAATATGAGCAATCTGTGCCTGAAGTAGAGTGTTACGAAAACAGGAAAATGTTCTTTGTTAAAACAAGGGGAACAATGAAGAGGAGGAAAATATAAGAAACAGAAGAAATAGTTTTTAAAAGCTAAATGGAAAGCCTGTCTTTCCTTCTTTCAATAAAATTAGAGGGAGGTAGCCAATGTCTACAGTGGACTGAGAATGAGGATCTTCAACAAACTCTCTTGTTTCCAGGAGGCAGTGTAAATGAAAAAGGATGAAAAACGCTTTCAATCTTTAGTTTCCTTGAAAAACATGAAACAAGTCACAAACATGATGTCTATGGGAATAAGCTAGTCTTTATCGCTGGTATAGAGCAATAATGTTGTATCTCCAAATCATGAGCTTTGAGAAAAATGGCTTCATAGTTTCTCATCAAGCTCTCATAGTCATAGAGTTACAACATGGTTAACTGCTGAAAGTGTTAATCTTTGTTGACTTGTGGGACATGGAACAAATTGATACACACATTTGATTCTGCTTTCATCATTACACTAACTAGCAGCCTATTCATTGATGCTAGTTTGTCTGTTCCAAGTTTTTAATTTTCCACAGGGTTGAGAGAAATGGCAGAACGTTTTCTTAAGGTTGAGGTTCAGGTCTGATAACTGAAAATATTTATGTTGATAGAGTAATTTTCCAAGCATTTATACAGTGCCCATGTCCAACCTTGATATATTTTGTATTTTTTCTAATAGTTTGTAGATTTTATGGTCTTGTATAAAATTCTATTGTGATTACGCGATGGGCATTACTTCCATTATAGAATGATTATTCGATTGTCAATCAATCTGGAGATAAAACAATTGAAGGGGTTAGTTCAATCGTGTGCCTTTGTCCACTTTTGGGAAAAACAAGCCAGAGAGATAATCCTAGGGAATAAATGGAAATCATGCTTCCTGAAAAGTGTGAAAATGATGATGAAAATACATCACATTTACAACCGTTTGAAATTTGAAATTCCCAAAGCCAACAGTGCTAAAGTCTTTGGCATTTTTCTTTAAATGACGTAATCGTGACTTAGGCACACTATTGAAATGGTCCTTCAATTTTGCACTATCCCAGCGATATCAACATGTATCTACCTCCTAAACGATTTATGTTTTCAGACTCACACACTACCAAATATTTAGTCAGGTTAAAAATAATTCATTAGTTGACACTATATCCTATATTGGATAAATTTTCACATGGCAAACTTGAACTATTAGCAGAAACAAGGTCAAAACAATTCTAGAAAATCTTTTTGTCGATCAAGCTTGGATTTTCACTGTTGCGCCTGACAATATGCTCAAACTTATTGACCTTTTCCAGAGATTCTTTTGAATTCTCTTAAATCTGTAGCGAAATTCAGTTTAGAGCAGTCATACTGGAGGAATGTATGGATTGCTCATGACAGCCAACACGATTTACAATACAATATATATATACATCAAACAACAACAAAGATGATGATGATGATGATGACAATGATGATATAATCTTGATGATGATATTATATTATTGTGTACTGTCTACACGATGAAAACATAGACAAGTAGCTAAAAGCTAATGTAAGCTAAAAACAGTCATATAACACTTACAATAATGAACCTTGGGAGATTTTGCCACTGATTTTCATCAATGAAACTTTTTCATAATTCATAGGCAACTAAACAACTAAATTTACAAAAGTATTGTTTGAATAATAAAAGCATTGTCCAATGAGTATTTATGAAGGAATTGATTATCAAACAAACCAATTATTGTATTAAAAAGAAATACACACAGCTCAGAATTTTCCCCTGGAATTTTTGTTTTTTTCTTTCTTGAAATTCTTTTTTTGTTTACGTAGTGTGTCAAGAAAATGCCCGAGAGCACATTTTCTCATGAGCACATTTAGACTGCCGATAGGCAAATGGCTTGCCACAAAATTGACAAGAATAAGGTTTGCATCCTGCGTGCATGTTCATGTGCCCAGTGTAATTGATCTTGCAATGAAAAGTCTTGTTACATATTTCACAGACGTATTTTGGATGGTGCTCTCTTTTGATGTGGTTGTTAAGGGCACCTTGACTTGGGCAGAGCAAATCACAGTACGGACATGGCATGAATTTATGGACATTCTTTCTGTGTTCTTTCCATTGAGCTTGATCTGGGAAGCTTTCATTGCAGGTAGAACATTGGAACATAGGCTTGCAAAAAGGAAAGTGGTCTCTCAAGCTTTTTTCATCAGGAAACTTGTATTTACAATTGGTACACCATAAATCATCTCTCTGGGGGTAGGGATGTGTCCAAACTTGGGCAGACTGAGTAATACTAGAGGATGCATGAGGAAGCCTTGAGGCACTGCCTGACACCTCGAAGACCTGAATGGTAATGGACAAGGCACACACATAAACATTGCGGATAGGATAGTAGAACAATCGAAATGGCTTTACTATCACTTCATTGTATATTTTATCTCATTTAGTGGTACAATGAAAACATCAATAAAAGCTTCATAGTACAATCAAAACATTGCCCAAGTTAAATGCTACCCTCAAAACAATCAAATTTTACATTATTTGACGGAAGGAAAATGACACAAGACTAAGGGGATGCAGTCATATTTTTTTTTTAAATCTCTCGAATGAAAGTTAACACTCACATGAGAATTGCCACTTTTAACGACAAATTTCAACTATTAATATGAAAAACTAAGTTCATACAGAGACAGAGACTAAATGTTTGTTGAAGTCATTGACATATTTTTTAAATTGAAAATGGGTATTTCTCTGAGTGCTTCGGGAACAATGCCATTGTATTGATTGTAGTCTTAAGCAGTTATTGTCATATAAGTAAGAGGAGAATAATAATCATATTAAAAATAAGAATAAATTTACTAACAAATTATCATGGCAAGAAAAAATCCTTCTAAACACTAGGTTGTTCTAAAATATATGACAATCAAATGTTAAAAAGACACCCAAATATAAAGATAATGGAATCACTACTCAAGAGGGATTCTAAAGTATAATATCTTCAGATAAGCTTTACAGGAAATGGTGTCTCCCCCCTCCCCCCCCAAGGAAGATTCCATTCCACACATTTGTACATTTGTTATTGCTTTGACAATGCCATAGGAATTGTGATCATGTTATATTTTCACATGACAATTTATGCTATGATCTAAAAAAAAAAAAAAGTCTTGTTAGATGATATGCATGAAAAACAAAAACCTTAGATAATGGGGAGACTACCATTAATGCTTTAAAAAAAATTAAAGTACATATGAAACAAACTTTTACCAACAGAAAGACAATAAACTGATTTTAAGATGGGAAGGTGTGATACTTTCTAGAGCTTGCGTTTTACTAATGATTTCAACCTTTTGAAATTTTCAAAACTTTACAGAGGACAGTTTAAAAATATATAAAATGTACAAAATATACACATTATCCTGTACTAGGCATGTTTTTAATGAAAAGACAAACTCAATTGTGTTCTTTTCATCACAAAAACTATATAAATTTCTATGTTATTGTAAATTTATAAAGGAGACTAAAAAAGACTTTCTTGTCTCCCAACACCTCAATATGCCAATCCATTATTTACCCCCCCCCCCCCCCCCTACCGTTATTGGGAATACAGATTGAATATGACTGAAACCAAGCAGGAACTGTTATTTACTTACTACCCGTCCCTTTCTCTCACCTCCAGCCATGCACACACACATACGCTCTGCTCTCTGCCCCCTCCCTCTCTCTCTCTCTCTCTCTCTCTCTCTCTCTCTCTCTCTCTCCCTCTCTCTCTCTCTCTCTCTCTCTCTCCCTCCCCTCTCTCTCCCTCTCTCTCTCTCTCTCTCTCTCTCTCTTTTTCTCTCTCTCTCTTCTCTCTCTCCCTCCCTCCTCCCTCCCTCCCCCCCCTCTCCCCTCCCTCTCTCCTCCCTCCCTCCCCTCCCCCCCCTCCCCCTCTCCCCTCCCTCTCTCTCTCTCTCCTCTCTCTCTCTCTCTCTCTCTCTCTCTCTCTCTCTCTCTCTCTCTCTCTCTCTCTCTCTCTCTCTCTCTCTCTCTTTCTCTCTCTCTCTCTCTTTAACTTTAAACTAAAAGCATAGTTACGATCAGGCCTTTCACATTTGAATGAAAAAATGTTTTCTGTATACAGCATACAACAAACTTGTAAAGGTGACATTGAAACGTGATATGAAGATAATGAAAGAATAAAGGAACAAAAACAGAGATGGATAATTGTTAACCAGGACTAATCAGTGCACATTTCTCAAATAATTATCTGTGAAAGGATTATATCATTTGTTATATTCAAGAGCAGCATAACAAATGAAATTTATCTTAATACAAATCAAATAACAACTTTAAGATTGACAAAACTACAAAGCAATGCAAACAATATTAAATGCAAATAATTTTTCTCCATCCTGCACGTCTATACTAGACAGTCAAAGGGTCGACCATAGCCAAAACACTCTCATTCACAGAAACTACATAGTTAAAGTATTATGGTTTTTCCTCTTTTATCTATCGACAGCAAATGTTGTGAACTAAAGCATTAGTCTGCTTGATATTGTCCCTGGTCTAAATACGGTCGAGATGGACAGAGTTTTTCATGGGCTTTCAGAGACTGTTTGTATGAAAAGGATTTAGTACAGAAGCTGCAGATATGAGGTTTAACTCCATTGTGCTGATTCAAGTGTCCGTCCAAATTGATTTTGCTGTACATTATTTTTCCACACAGTGGGCAAGACAAGGTCGGGCGGTCCATGTGCTTGACCTGTTTATGTAGCCGCAGTCCTGAATGGGTCTTGAAATTAGCAGGGCAAAGGCTGCAAGCATATTTCAGTCCAAAATGCGTTTTCAAATGCTGATTGATGAAAGATAAGTTGTCAGTGCTAAAATGACATATCTTGCACTGGAAATTGACCATAGGATTTTCACAATATCCGGTATGGTGAAGATAGTCTTGATGGTTGGCAAATATTACTTTGCAGTGGAAGCAGGTACAGGAAAAGTTAGCTGTAGGCACCCGTGGCTCATTAAGTGGCCCAGACATATATTCATCCATCATCATGTTGCTTGCTCCCCTCATCTGAAGAGTTAGAGAAATAGGAAGTCATATCATGCCTTCGTCTAAAAAAAGCCTTCATCAAGCACAACAAAGTGTCTTCAAGTTGAATTTTCGTTAAAAATCGCAAACATGAGGTAGTGCTTGAAGAAATACTGTTCTCCAAACTGCCACTATCAACCACACTGCTAAGTCAATAACACAATGTGAATAGAAAGAAGACCAGAACCCAATATTAATTTTATAGCAAATGGGTGACATTAAGCAACACCACAAATCAACTTCACTCAATGAAGACCATGGATACATAATACAGTAGCAGCCGTCTAAGAACATGCCACATAAAAGCAATCCGCCTACCGACACTCTACCTCAGGAAACAGGATTTTTCCAATAGAAATTAGCCCCTTAACAACGTGTCCGGGGCGGTTGATAACATAATTTTTAACATTAACAGATACTTAACTCGTCAAAGTTGTCAAGACAGATGTCTTTTTTCCACAGGTTTGAAATATTAAGGAATTTCAATTGAAGCAGACTTGTAGATGATGAAGTCACACCTCTCAGCTGTAAGAAACAGGTGTTGTTAATGAACCACCTCTACTTGCTAGACGGCATGGTGCCAAATTCAACCACCTGAGCCAAGCAAACAATGGACATTGTCTGGCATAGGCCTATACGAGTTAGTCTTACTCTACCTGTCAGACAGTACCACCTCAAGAGTCAGGATGCTTTGTGTAGGCAAAACAAACAACATTCTTAATTGCTAAACTTATATTACGAATACAATGGAGGTTAACAGATGTCAATTTGATCAAGATGTGTCCAACCAATGTGTATTGGTGAGTAAGGAAGCTTTCATTGATTTGTTGTATGCTTGTCAGTTAGAAATGGATGACCATTGGCTACATCAAGGTAAGCCCCTGCAAGGCTGACCTGTCCTTTGTTAAACTGATAGATGCTTATTTATGATTGACGGGTTGGGAAAGAATAAGATATAATCATGGTTATAGCCTTTCTTCGTGTGTTGACAATTACCGCCGCCTACTTGCCACAGTCTACCTACCAGCATGATTGTTTCAATCTTCCAGGGGACATGTTCTTAGACCACTACTACTGTATTAAAAAATGGTGCAATTAAATGTGATTTAACAGTATTATCATTAAACAGTAACAGAGAGAGAATCGAAGAAAGATACTAGAAATGTTCACAGAAATGTTCATGGCTTTACACTAAAATTAACACCCCATCTGATCAAGCTGTGCATTTTCATGAACTGGCACAAACAAATACCCAACTTTTTTATACAATTTTAAGTCTTAAGATTTAACAACAGCAAATTCAATGTGACAAATGCAAACCATATCATTGTACTACATATATACACACGTAGAATTGTTTTTTAAATCTCCAGGACACCAATAAAAACAAAACTCTTTCACTGTCATGTAAATTGCATTGCATGATCAAATGCTTGAAAATAGTAGCAAATAGCATACCAAGATTTGATTATGAAATGAATTTGTACATTCCTTTCAACACTTGAAATGGGGTTTGTTTTTCAGAAAATGTGGAATGGAGTACCTCTCTAATGTTACTGAAACAAACAAAACTTTGGTTATTTTTTCAAATTTGAAATAAAACAAATACTTAAATCTGAATGTGAAAACAGGCAAATCAATACATAACACTAATTTTCATGTACACTGTAGACATCTTTTCCATAAATTGTCACTGATCACAGCAGAAAATTTTAAGCGTCTGGCACAATAGTCAATGAATACAAGAATATACATGTACATAGTATGATTATAATCCAAACGAATAAATACATCAATGCAAATCCTAAAAAGTTACCTATCTAAATATATTTGTTTTGAATGAATATACAAAATAAACAAAAAAGATGAATGAAGTTGGAAACAATCACACATATACACATTTTTTTAAACTAAATAAAAATTATTTTCTTGATTAACACAGGAATGACAAACTACAACATATCAAAAGATGCTAACACTTGCACAGTAGTAACCACATAGAAGTCTGTTGGCTGTGCCAATTCCATCCCAGTAAATAATTCACAGGAAACCAGCTGTTATTTTTCATTGTATAAACCACATTTCTGAGAATCAGGTATCTAATATTTAGGGACAGTTTTTTTTATGACAGTGCTGTTCTTGAGGTTATGATTAAACAAAACAATTATGGGAAAAAACCACAACTGAAACATGTCAATTTGAAACGATTCTTTCTCACATTTAACTCCCATTTCCCCACTCGACCTAGGTGTAAAATGGGTACAAGCACTAGCTTGGGAGTAAAAATATACGTCAGACAAGTGTCCTGTCCAGGAGGTGATTTTTATCACCTGTTCGGCTTCACACTATTGAAACTGGGAACTTTACTTTACTTGCTTTCTCACATCATCCTACAAAGAGGCATCACAGGAATTTCCATTTATTAAAACAATGTCGATCACTGTTTGAGGGAGTTTGATAGTTCAGTTAGCAGAGACAGTTTTAAAAACAGAATTAAGCACATCACTGTAATACCAAAATTGGATTAATATTTTTGGGTTAAAGTAAAATATGCACACTGACAGTAATAATCAAGAATTGAGTTAATCAGTTATTATGAAGAAGAAGAAGAAGAAGAAGAGTGTCCAACTGCCCAGAGTTCGATCCCGGTCCAAGCATTTGTTCTTCCAGCCCTCCAGTTAACTCAGCGGCAAAATGAGTGAGTAGCAACGTCAATTCAGACTCAGCTAAAGTAAAGGCATCTTGGAAAACAGTGGCAAGCTACCACATCTTGTATGACCTGAACAATCAGGACTGCTCCTAATTACTTTACACTCAACGCCGAGAATAGGACAGGTTTTCTTTGTCACTGCTTGTGAGAAAGTCTGCAACCACAGGCTTCACTGGAGAGATTACATCACAGAAGCCCCACTAATCAGTGCGCCTGTGTTGTCACCAAAGCAAAATCAAGAGACCACATCACGCCAGATTTGAAAAACCTTCACTGGCTTCCAGTTCATTAATGCATCGAATTGAAGATCGCATGCACTGTATTCAACTCATTACATGGAACAGCACCTGAATATCTTGCTGAGCTATTACAATCCTACCATGCACCACATCCTCTGAGGTCAGAGAGTAAATTTCTCCTTAACACACCTATTCCAAACACAAAAATAGATAAGAAAGCCTTCTCATTCACTGGATCCAAAATCTGGAACTCTCTTCCAACCGCCATCAAGAACAGCCAAGACATTTTTCCTTGAAGAAAATGTTGAAGACACATTTTTTTCAAGAGACATATTTGTGAACTTGTTGTCAATTAACTCAATTGTGGATTATTGACATTGTAAAACGCTTAAGGCATTTCTAAGAATAAGCACTATATAAATCATTAATATTATTATTATTATTATTATTATTATTATTATTATTATTATTATTATTATTATTATTATTATTATTATTATTATCATCATTATTATTAATGCCTTACATCTTACTTAAGAAGTGTGAATCATGTGCAATGGTACGAAGCAAGCTGACCACCTGTCAAATTATTCTTATCATTTGATGTCAGACTCAATATTGTAGTATGGAGAGAATGCAGCAAGTAAACATGAATGAGGGCAGAAAGTTGGATTTTTTTACAGAGTTGTGCTCTACAGTGATCCCATCAAAGTGGCATCCCTTTGGTCTTCTCCAAATAGAGAACGTGTCAAAAATACATTTCAAAGAACATATGCGCATGTGCATTTGTGACATAAATCAAAATGGTAAATTGCTCAACTAGTTTATGAAACCAATGAGATCAGTGAGTGATTTAGGCTGTAGGTCCACATAAGATAAACACTTATTATTTCCCCTCCTAGCTACAATGCAGAAACTACTGTATATAATACACAATACATGTGTAATTATTATAACAGACACTTTTAAAGTGCTATCAAATTCATTACCATTTCATTTTTAAGGATATTTGAGCTGTCCCTTAGACAATATAACAATATATCAAGACCTGATTTATATACATTTCAACAGCTTGCCTTTTAAACAATGCCTCTCAATTTCAATTGTATATCTTACTGAAAGGAATGATTACTGTATGATGCTTGTTTCACATAGGCATATCCATTGAATGCAGTAATTAAAATGTTATCTTCAAAGTTTGATTTTGTCTTGTACATAAAATACAGAGTACAAGATAAAAACATGACTTTAATGCATAGAGTATAAACCTCCTAACATTATATTGAAGAATCCAAGTTTTCTAGTAAACAAAAGGGCAGTAGAGTACAGGTGTAATGAATATAAATATAACACTTCTGGGTTATTTCAATCAGATACTTTATCCATTTGTTATTCACATGAGAAGGCATAATCACAGCAAACGTTAAGTTTATTATCCCATTTTTCCCTCAGGCTTTGTTTGCAAAAGGAGGCTTCATAATGAAATGGACAGCAAGAAAGGATTCATAATAGACAAAAGGTGGCATTCTGCTAAATTAAAATGTTCATATTTCCCTCAGGAGGTTTTCCTGCTCAAAAAAGAACTCAATCAATGTTTCAAATTAAACATGAAAATCTTTCACCTGGCTAAGGTATCACAATTTCACAACCCTTTGACAAGCACCATAATCAGCAAACTTTTAGTTCTAGAAATAATAACGCACAAATAGGAATCTCAAATGAAAGATGATACCTGCGAGGCAAACATTACTTCAAAACGAATTGCAGAGAAAATGTGTATAATCTAAAGACTGAATTTAATTCAAGTGGCAATTATCATTTACTGTAAACGGAAAAGTGTTAAAAACCACACATACTTAAATACATGTACGTCCAAACATACATAAATATCAAAATTCTTGACTGACCAAATGTGTAGTAGAAATCACACCTAGCCTAACTAATGTGTCCAGGCATTTTATTTCACCTTTCATCCCTAATGGCATTTCATTATAAATCCTATCATCAAGTTTAATTCAATGTGCATTGAATGTTGTCACTATTATTATATCATTATATCATAAATAGTAATGTATATTTTGATTGTCTCATTGTTATAACTTTACTGTTATCTTTAATTGTTACTGTACAAAGCCTCATAATATTATAATATTGACCGTATTTGCTAATGCTATGACATTTTAAGAATTTATTTTCAAAAGCATTATATGTGTACAATTATCTCTTAGTGTGAATTGCGATCTTTGGGTATGTTACGTCTATAAGTATACTTTATAACATGCCTGTAATCGATCTATTCATGGTATTGTACAGCGCATAGAGCATCAGATAATGGTGGATATGTGCGCTATATAAATATTATCTATTATTGTTATTATTATTACTTTTTATTATCATTATTAATTGAACAGACGCTAGATCCTATCCAGCACATAAATCAGAAAACATGGAAAATCCAAATCCCCGCTCCCAAGCAAAAATACAATTCTTGACGTGGCAGTTTAGTTTGTGCTCAAACCAGGCTTAAAAACTTCTTTACATTGTAGATTTCGTATCTTAAACCACTTTGGTTTGATAGAGCATTGAAAATTTTAATTACTCTGAACATAACAGGACAATTGTATAAATGGAGACTGCTATATCGTGTACACTTACATGTCTGCTTACTGTAACATTCTGAACAAATATGAGAATAATGAAAGATGGGGAAAGTGACACAGTGATCATAAGTTTGTAGGACATATCAGAAGGTTATATCTGAGGACAACTTTACTGTATTCTCTTAAATCAATTACTCTAGGTACATACTATTAAGCAGCAGAAAATAAGTGTGCCCTTAACATGCCAATATCAATGCAAGTGCTGATTATGTTGCTGAAATACACAGATGGTACATACCTTGGATTCTTGACTTTCATCTTGATCTGAAAAGAAGGACAAAAATCTATTAGTTTTTAGTACACATTTATGAGTATTATTCTGATTTTGGAGTTGCTTTTCTATTTTGTTTTGCCGTTAATTTGCTAGGGTGGCTTTTTAAATTTTTATATTTAGAAGTAAGTTTACATTTTACTCAAAGATGTTTTTAATTTTCACAAAGATGTCAAAATGAAAATTTGAAATGAAAATTACAATAAGTAGTAAAATCATTTTGGAATTCATTAATTTAACAAATGTACATCCCTAAAATCGCAAGTTTTACGTAGTCTTCTTCTGTAACCTTCTTCTTGGGAGCAGTTTTACATGATACTTGGATGTACCGTATATTATATTTCAGACCAGCATGCCAGCAATGTAACGCTGTTTTACAATTTTTCAATTGAACACTTTTCCAGGTCATATCCTTTATTATTACCTTTTTTATGGGATTTTTCATTAAGGCCCTATGAACTTTCCATACTTGAAAAACTGATGTTTAGATAACAACTTCTGCCCATATCCCTGAGGACTTTAGAATCTGTGAGATGCACTGAGAATATCTATTTATATTTTCTACTACCCAAAGTCTTATGGTGCACAGCCATATTTCAAAGAATATCTTTCTATAACTGAGATTTGAATATAGAAACAGAGAGATGAACTCAGTTTTAATGAGATAAAAAAGCTTTGAAATAAAAAAAAGAAAAAGAATGAAATATTACTACGGTCTTCACAAGCCTGTTAAAAAGAAAAAGCCTGAACACTTAAGCTCCAATGACAGCACCGTTATTTATCTGTCTTGTATATATATTTTTTTTCCTGTCAAAAAGATTTTCAACTTCATACTAAACTATGTGAAAAAACCTAAATTTGAATTGTTTCTACTAAACATATTTGCACTATGACATATCAATTAGCCTTATAATTGAAATTGAAATTAAATTATTGATTGTAATCTGTAACTAAGTAAGATGATCTCTATATTGCAGCAAACAGATTACCTGGGGGTTAACAAAATCTATCAGTCCGACAAAGGACATCAGCTTTTTAAGGTTCTAATCCTTTTTCCTGAAGCTATTTCCTGTGCCTATGGTAGCAGTATTAATAGTAACACAAAATAGATATTTTGTTTTTTAACCCCAGCTTCTATGGAAATGACCCAACAATATTCTCATTCTATAGGTCACAATGAATATCTTGATTTTGTCATAAAAATGGACTAAATGTCTGGCTTTTCATATTTTTGTGTCTGTTCATATAGCTAAATAATTAAAATAGTAGTAAATTGACAACAAACTTCGCGCTTGCAGGAATTCCGTATGTACATGAAAATATTTACTGATGGGGTTTTTAATGTTATGTTAAACACATTTTAGTCACATAATGCTTAAATGTGCGTAAGCTAATTGTGTGCTGAAGAATAATTTATACAGAGTAAAAGTGTGTTGTATTTCATATTGTATCGAAAGTATTGTAACACCAAAATAATGTACCACTATTTGGACAATAAATTTGTATCTTATCCGTGACCTTTTTTGCTTATTCAAAAAAATTGGAGACAGTAGAAAGTTACAAAGGAGGGAGAAGAAAATGACAAAGCAGGGAATAAAAAGTCATAAGGAAGGGAGTAAAAGCACAAATCATGCTGTGTGTCAAGAGAGAGAGAGCTTCATTTGATAGTGACTTTTGTTGATGTTTGTTATGTAACATACACCATTCATTATACATGTTTCAATGTCATGAACTCAAGAAGCAGATAATTTCAATTGAGCAAACATTAAACTATATCATTGATGTACGCTACATAAGGTGTGTTAATTTGCCACATTGTAATTTCTTCTTTTCCCACTTAAACCATCATAAACGATGAGTATACTTTCAAAGCAACTGATGAAGTTTAGTTTTTGAAAACTCTTCATCTTCAGAGTTGCCATGCAGAGGTTGATCTATCAATGGCAATTTGCACACAGTACTTTAAGATGTTATCCAATTTATGGACCTTACTGAGATGGTTACAGTGGGCACCACTTATGACAGGAAACCGGTTATAAAAGAACAATCGCTACCCCCCCACCCCAGTTTGTCTCTCTCTCTATGGCTCTATTAAAAAAAACCTCTTACAACAGGGACCGGAAGGGGAAAACTATTTATAACAGGACTCTTTCAACGTGGAAAGTACACCAGAAAAGCACATGAGTGTGTATACTGTAGATCTATGCCTAATAAATCATAATATTTTTTTAAATACGGACTTCATCAAGGCCCGATGCAGGTGTTTGAAGTACATGATAGGCCTAAAAGAGAGGGAGAGAGAGTGTGTATTTAGTACATTATGATATGACTGGTAATAGCATTGTGCATGAAGCTATGCACATGTAATTTCCATTGCAAATGTTTTATATTAAGAATCGGTTGTAATAGGACTGTTGCCCTTTCCCTATAAATCCTGTTATAAGTGCATTTTATTTGAGGAAAAACATAATTCATGTGTGAATGCGCGCTGATAATTCAATGCCAAACTATGCGTAGCAATCCAGCCTCATGGCCTCTGTTCTTTTATGCAAACACATTTGATCTAATGTGATCTAAAGCTCAACTCATGTGTACATCAAGGTTGTCTCTGTGTGACTGCAACACAACTGCCTTAAACAGCTCTTTACTGACACTGACATGTTTGAAAATTGTTTTTCTGATTATTAAGTCACAGGCTATGGTCTTCCTACTCTTTTCTACTGACGGTTCTTGTCAAATGCCTGACTGGTGATTCTGTCTGATGAGACTCCTACAGGTATTATGTCCAATCCTGCCTGACTTCCTCTGACCTTTCTCATGGACAATGGGATATTTGTGACTTTTTCACTCTCATCAGACTTACAGGTTGGTAATTTTTCCTGACCATGGCACTTTTGAATGTATCATATAGCCATCTACTGATGAAGGTTGCGAGTTAAATGCCAGCAAATGAAGGATTTTTACATTGATTTTGAGACGTGCAGTTTATTGTATTCTGACAGCGACTGCGAACATCAACATGACCAAAAAAGAATACATGAAGAAAAAATCGGAAAATATCTCAGTATCTGACAGATATACGTCCTCATAAATATCTCATAGGTGCATGCAGAGATCATTTCGAACCTTCTGCACATCTGAATGTAACCTGGGCCACTGTGGCATCACATGAACAACTTGATAAATAAATGGGGTTGTGATTATGTCTTAATAATACAAAGTTGAAAACCTTTTGTGTTTAACCTTGAGGTCAAGGGTCAAACAGCTATATATGCACAAAGTGTTAAAGGTACGATGGATGGGCAATATCTATACTATCACTATCACTGAAAATATGAATGGGCTAAGCCTTTTTATAACATTTTGTTTTCTTTGAAGTAGGCAAGTTATTTGTTGTTTCCTTCTCAATTGGCAACACTATCATCCTCATAACATCCTTTTGTGTGCCTATATGGAAAGTTATCATATCAATGTAATCCGTACAAAAAACCCACCAAAGTTCTGTTAGTGATAATAAAATCAAATGTCAATTACTGCTTTTAAATCTTCAATGGAAGTTATGTTTTTCTGCTGTAAATCATATGAAAAAGTCTCAACCACAAAAGGAACACGCAGAACAGGTAAATATAAAGACTGAACAAGTAATCTGAACATAAATATGTGCCAGAACTCAGTGACCTAAGCTGTAAGCTGTGGACAAAACACAAGAAATTTTGTTTTCAAACCTACCTTTAAGAAAAGTAATTTTGTTTTATCACAACAGGGGTTTATTGATTATCAGAGTGAGAAATGCTATTTTTCGTATCAGATAGAAAGTTTAGTATTTTGCAAAACCGTTATGCATAACAAAAGAATTCTTAACAAGCAACACTGTTATTTGATATGATAGCTGATATCTATAGATCATATTATTATGTTGTGTCCTCTTCATAGTCATAGGTACATTGTATAATTAGTAAGTTAAAAATCAAAATGGAGCCTCCATTTTTGTCTCTTCACATTTTTGTCTCTTTACCCCATAAAGAACTATCTGAATTATGGTTCCTAAAGCTAAAAAAAATCATTACATATATAATTTTTACATAAGAGTAATGTCGTTTTCTATTATTTTTTCAACTTATTGTTTGTGCTTGAGCAATTATTCGTTAACTACACAAGAGGATGTTATTGCTATGTCGACAGTAATCAATAGGGTTTTTAGTATTATTTAACTTCTTAAAACATATAAGAACGAGGTGCATTAACCAACAAAACTAAGCGTAAAATTTTAAAACATATTTATTTGATTAAGTGTGATTGAAAATCTAGTCAACACAACAAACTGCGGGCAAAATAACAAGGCAAAATGCCAGAGAAATGAAATGAATGCACACAAAAAAAGGTATTTTGCCCATCATCTCTGCTTTGAAACGGTCTCCATGAAATGCCTAGTTTATGCAGGTTTTAAATCACAAAAGAGAGCGAAAAATAACATAAATATAAACCTGCAAAAACAACACAAGAAAAAAATATTACAATAAAGGAAACAATTATTTTTCTATCACACAATACCATCATGATACATCCCTGAATAATTTATTTCACTGTCACCGTCAGATCAGGAATAATTTAGCTTTCAAGTTACTTAAAATAAAGGAATAATTGAAATGTTCAAATGATGTATGTTTAAAAGACAATACACACAATAGACAATGATGACTAAAGACCCTTAATAAAAAATACATAACTTACACAAGTCAAAGAGGAAAATATATTTGTCTTTCATTTTAGGATTTAATTGAGCTGTCATCGATTTTCCCCAATTGTTTGAACCCTTTATCAGTATTTCTCTGACAACAACATTCAGACAACTCGACAGTTATATACACATGTACATAATTAAATAGTCAACAGTATTATTGTTTAGGTCCAATCTATCCAACATAAAATACATAAATTTCGAATTTCAATTGGTAACTAAAAAAATTCAAAAAATTCAAAAAATTCAAAGGAAACATTAAGACTGTACCATTACTTTGACAGGCCTGATAATGTTCTAATGATAAAATGAAAGGTGTTAAATGTCTAAAAACAACACTTCAATGTCATAATAAATAGAAGGATGTGCACAAAAAAATTTGGAATCTCCAAGAGTTACAAAGCAAAATTAATCAAAGAAGTTCCATGTATCATAAAAGAAATCAGTGCTCTTTTACTTACAGTTACAGTAGATTGCGGCTTAATTTTGAATTACAAAATAAATTTAACTACAAAAGAGGGAAAAAAATTCAAAGACAGAAACAAAGAATAGAAAAATTTAAAAACAGTAATCTTTATATATAATTCTGAATCGGTTGTTTTTTGTTCGCCAAAGGCTCTGTTGCCAGGCCACTAAGAGTAACCATATATTGCACGTAAGCTCTAAATGATCCCAAAATCATTTTCATTTGAGGAATTTTTCTACCACAAGAGATGTTTAATTATAAAAAATTCATTATTTCCCGTCTTTGAGTAGAATTTTTATTCACTTAGGCTACCATTTTGAACAGGTTTTATAATTTTAAAAGTTGGAATAGTAGGCCAAATCGTTTACACCTACCCGCGCTCAGTATCAAATACTAATCCGATCTAATAATCGTACTTGGTATCATCCCAGGGTGTACTATGCGTGTGTGTATATGTGTATATGTGTGTGTGTATATATATATATATATATATATATATATATATATATATATATATATATATATATATATATATATATATATATATATATATATACACACATATATATATATATATATATATATATATATATATACACACACACATATATATATATATATATATATATATATACATATATATATATAGAGAGAGAGAAAGAAAGAGAGAGATATTCTAAATGTCTAATCTATAGATCTAAATAAAGACAATAGAATAGAATAGGGCATGTCAAAATGACAAAAACGGATATGAAATAGATATTGAAGCCCCATACAAAACAAAGATAAGATAAATACAAAGGAATGGACAGAAACAATCTTTGGGCACCAGGCAGAACCGAACCCGGACCTTCTCATCAGCATCCATACCCTTACTATGAAAGGAGAGTATAGTTAGCATAGTTTGTAGTGAGCTCTCTTTTCATGGTGAGGCGAGTGGTGCTAACCCGGAGATACTCGGTTCGATTCTGTCTGATGTCCAAAGATTATTTATGTCTATTCCTTTGTATTTGTCTGGTCTATGGGGCTTCTATGTATTTAAGTCTTGTCCTTATTCTTCACTTTACCCTTAGATCTCCATCCCCTTTATATCTGATCATAATCAGCAAATTGCAGGGCTCACTTACAATTATAAATGACACAATCTCTCATCAACAATCATTTTTTCAATAAGGACAATAACTTACGATTCTCTTTGAACTTGATATGTTTGTTTGATTTTGTTTTATTCAGATTTACTCAATTCACCATATGCAATGATCTCACTCTCAGGGTGAGTTAAGAGGAAACAGCAAGATGAATGATAAGTGAAAGAAGGAAAGGAAAAAGAAGTAGGACATACCAGCAGCGCCCGTCATTGAACTTGATATCAAATGCTGTTTCCAGCACAATAAGCATCTATGAGAGATATCAGACATTTTGAACAGGTTATCATTATGATATCATTAGAAACTAGGGCATCTTATCACATAGTGTCATATTTAATGGAAGCAAGACACACTGTCTTTCATTTTACAGTTCATTGAGGATTTTTATATTTAAACTTTGACAATGTAGCTAACTGATCCTTTTATGAAGGGATGTATCAAACACAATTTTAATTACCGTAAAAATGAAGGACTTAATGTCAATTAAAATCTGTTGTAAGTTACCATTCACAAGAATTTCAGATCTCAAAGCTTACGTTCATGAAGTCATGACAATGTAACTTGTTTTATCTTTCATCAGAGGCTTAAAAATTGAGGATCAATTTAACTTTTCACCACAGCCAAAGTATATTGCCAGCATCTCATGAAAAATTGCTGTATTGTAACATTTAAGAACAGGGTGTCCTGATATCACTATCACCAGGATTTCAGAATTTCAAAGCCTTGATCTTTTGTCAATTTCGGTTATGTTAACCCATTGCTGTCCAAGGCGTAATAAGGTCATTTCACCTGTCTGCCCATGCAAAGCAAATTAACTTGTGCAAGATAATCACATAGTGTAAGTAAAATATTTCTTATGCATTCATTTCTTGAAATAACGTTATATTAAAAAAAATATTTTAGAATCTGGAATAATTCTTCTTTCATTTGATATAGATCTATATAAATGACATGCATCCACATTATCTTTTATTCAGTTTGTTCGACCAATCAAAAGTTGATGGTTCAGGTAACTATTGTGGCTCTCCATCAGCAGTAGAATTTTCATCTTAATATACTTCTGCTGTCATTCTCAAACTCAACATCTGAGTCTAATTCACTATCAAAATTTACATCATTAGCCTCTGGCTGCCAAAAACATCTTCATTCCACAGGAAATTAAGATATCAAAATACCATTTCACAGAAGGTACACACGTGTGTACTGTCTTAAAAAATTAACAGTTCAATAACCAGTAAAGCCATTTAGATTGATTAAACAGGTTCGAAACGGTAATTGGGATGCCGAAACAAAATTTCTAATGTGAAGGTCGCTGGAACATAAAACCCTAACACTTATCAGTTGTTACATTTAGATAGTGTGTGCAATCATTAAACAGTATACTATGCCCACACTTGATATGTTTGAATGGCAAACGTGTTATTGCATATATAGAAGTGTGAATGAGACAACGCAGATCAGTCTATCACATCAGATGATCAATAACGGTGAAGGGCTGGCCAGGTGTTGATTTAGATGGATACACATATCGAAAATGATCACCCGGCCGGACCAATGACAAGGCGACACATGTAGTGTATTGCATAGGCATATGAATGATACGGCGCAGGTTAGTAAAATTCATCTCTCAAGCTTCACCCCTTTTCCCACCTCAGTCCAGTCAGTCTCTCTCTCACCAATCTGGCACGCATTGGGTGACAAAGTGTGAGAATATGTATCGATACAATTTGATTGGTCATTCTGCTTACAACTTGTAGATTTGTTGAAAACTATTTTGCAGCAATAGTGATGTAATGAATGACGGCAGTCACAAGTGCTAGACTTTACTTGTAAAAGAATTATGATATTAGTATGTAACTTTTCTTGTGTCAAATTTTGTTTTTTGTTTTTGGGTGGAACATACCAAGTGTAAAATGGATTTGCAACTGCTGATGATACATGTATATGTAGAACACTGTATATAGGAGAAATAAACATACCTGTACCAATTATCGTAATCATGTACAATATGTATAATATACTACAAAGTTGTTCAATTCATGGATGCCATCTAAATTGAAGATCCTATTCAGACACATTGGACTAATTGGGGAATTATTTTAGCGGGCACAAATGGACGCATTGGACAGCAGTGGGTTAAATCTTGCTAAATCTCCTATATTTGGGGGTACATTGAATAGGGATTAATTCATTTCACAATTTATAAGCAAGAGTAATCATCTCAATTTTTATGTCACACACATTTTATTCTTACATTTCTTTGAAAGACCTAGTTGTGTTGAAGAAAAGTAGATTCATTATACGTTGAATGTGGTAATATGCCATTTTTACAAATCTTTTGTCACTCTTTTAAGTATGAAAGCGAAAGCAGAAAGAAACATTTCAAAACATGTGACTATGTCACAAAGTAAGTTGTCAAATAAGAAAAGTAATCATAAATGTTGAAACACTAATCAAATGTAACAGCTGGTAATAGAATGAGAGTATGTCAGGGTATCCATTTAGAGAACAAAGTCAACTTTATTCATTTACCAATAAAAAAAAACATACTGTGATACAAAGAATGAGTTGTCTGGCCTAGAGAGAAAAAAAACGCACAAAAACAAAGGCCAGAACAAATCAAACAAGACAACAAATCCTTCATCCAAATATATTACACCAAACACAAAACCCAAAGAAGAGCAGCCCAAAACAACTTCTTTTCCCTACATTCACTCAACCCTGTTGGAACACAGAGGGAGTAACTGAATTTTAAAATCTTAACTCATAGCAAATGTGTTTTTGCATGTGAATCTGCAATACAAATCCATTATACCCTCATTAGAGCAAAACATTAAACACATGATTAGAGAACACTTTGAAGACAACACAGTTGTAAACTGAAGCATAACAAATAATGTCAATGATGGCAAGCCTAGCCAAAGTGCTGGTTCTGGACGCTGTGAGATGCAGCAATGAGCTCAACTATGTCCATTTCATTGCTGTATGTCAAAGGTTGCTGGTGTTGGTGGCCACTGTGTATGCCTTCCACTTGGCTGACAAACTGACCAGAATGATGAACATTGACACCAGAAACAGATGGCTGATGTGCACTAGGATGGCCATAGACTTGTGGACAATGGATATTTACAGTTCCTACAGGTTGGGAAAGAGTTATATTTTGAGCTGTGCGACTGTCATCAGTCACGGCATTGCTTGTGATGGACACTGCAGATGCAGCAGATGCCTTCTCTTTCATTTTGGCAGCCAGGAGACTCAGTCGCCTCTTCCTGGTTCGCATTGAACGTTTTTGTTTATACTCTTGATATTTTTCGGGGTCCTCTTTCAGCTTCCTGCGATATTGTTTCATTCGTTCCGCATCGGTTGGTCTGGAATCACCAGGACCATAGCGTTTCCTAGTAGGCACTATGATTTCCTCCACTCCAGTAAGAATGTGAGTCAGTCTTATTTCCATCTCTTTCATTTTCTCTTCATTAGCCTTTTGTTTCTCCAAGAGCTGCTCTCTTTCCAATTGCTTTGCATAATCTTCTTCTGACATTTCCAGCTTACAATCGTCTTTCACCTCTGGAAGAACTTCATCCACTGGGATGGGTAAAACTGACAATTCAGCGCTGTGAGACCCTGCATCTGATCCAATCGTACTGGTAAAAGTCACACGATACCCACATTCATTGACGTCCTCAAGAGTTTGCTGACAATCTGCTTCATTTTACGCCTCAACGTTTGACGCTTGTGCCCGAATCTGACTTCAGTTCTTGGATCTTTTCTGGTGGCTTCTGACGCTTCTTTTACCAGTAAGGGCTTCCACTGCTTCATCGATGGTGTCGGGAGTGAGTATCTGTGTTTGGTGCGATACAATGGATATGGATGATTTGTTTAATGTAACTTTCTTGTTGCCCACCTTGAAACGATAGGGACCCCTGAATCTGATTGCTGATTTCTTTTTAACATTTCTGCCATTTCAAGCAGCTTTTGCTGCCTTTCTTGTGTTCTCATTTTATAGGCCTTTTTCTGTTCCTTTTGCAAGGATAAGCTTCTCCTCATTAAAGGTGTATCTTGAGCTACAGATTTCAGCTGGGTTTCACTGATACCACAGTCAGCAATTAACGCTCTCAATTCTTGTTTTTTCGTTTGCCTTTTTCCCTTTCATAAGCTCTTTGATTTTCTTGATTTTTTCCCTGTCCATGTTTTGAAGAAATTTCTTTTTAAGAACTTTGATGTGACTTACAGATGAGTCGCCAATATCTCCTGATTCCCGGGGTGTGACATGGAGGCCCAGCAATGATGCAAGGTGTGTAGTATTTTGTTTTAAATCCTCAACAGACTGATTAAAGTCAGCTTGGCTTACAGCACTACTTGACTTTGTCTGATCGGCATTCTGTGTATTATTTGTATCCATGTCCGAATTCTTTCTGAGGCAGTCTACAGAGTCAGTGTTACATGTGTCACCTGGAAGGGATCCTGCGCGAATTTCTGCTGATGTTTTCACGTTGACACCATCTCCAGATCCAGAGAAATCTGTGGACAAAAGTTCTAATCAAACTCATTGCATTACAATAGGACCATAAAGGGTATACAAAGTAGCTATACCATACAAACCAACCATTGTTATTGAAGCTTTAAAACTTCACTCAGAGAACAATGGTAGAAGAAAAATTGTTAATTTATGCTGTGCATTTTGAGAGGTGGCAAACTGAGATGGTATACAATTTTTTTTTTAACTAAACAAAAAACCAACAGTAAAACTTTGAGGATTGTAAAACAAACTGAACAAACAGTTATACAAATTTTGTCCCAAAACCAGACATATCAGTGTCAATACAGTCATCAGCTCCAATATGAAAACAGGTGCAAATCCCTCATTCTGGAAAAATGTGATTTCATATAAACAAACAGTATATCCGTCTCCTTTAGTAAGTACAAATACAAAATTGTATTTACCATAATATGATAAACAGGATGAAAAAGGTAGGTATATAGATACAATTTAAACAGTCTGCAAAGAATATTGAAACAACCATAGGGACACACACATCATTTTTTAAACTGCTTTCATGATGCCGTTTGAAATGTGATCCAATCAGGGTTCATCATAGGAAACATGACAGTAACATAAGTGTCATACACATATTTTAAGAAAAACAAATGAAATAGAAGGCATTTCTTTGCAAAGGTTGAAAAGAACAAGACCTAGCAAAAATATCAACAATGTCAACAACAAAAATACTCAGTGGAAAGAACATAGCTAGTGTCAGAACACGACTGACTCAAAAACATATTTAGCATTCTTTTTGCACACTGATTATCCAATAAAAAGCAAGATCTCGGAGGTGCCAAGAATTAAAAATGTTCAGTTTGAAAAACATGTATTAAGTTAAAACTTAAATGTGCAGATTTACTATTATCTGAACAGCAAAATAACAAAAATCCCATCAGAGTTCTTTAAATATTAGGGACTGAACTTGAAAGCAACAATTTTTATCAATTATTTCATCATCAAGTTCCACAATGTAAAATGACCCTTTAGTATACTTCTCAAATTTTTATAGATTATTTTATATAGTACATGGAAGAATCAAACTTCTAAAATTTCTTATCCAGCAACTATACATGCACGTTACTGAGGTGAATTTTTACATTAAATAAAAAATGACTTAAACAGGAGTCGATGGCTGGAAATGTCCTAAAAAAGTTGACCCGAAGAGGAAAACCTTTTCCAATTCCCAGACTGACATCTTTTACTAATTGTTGTTCACTAATGCATATCTGTGTATGAATGAATTAGTTTGCCTGTTACAAATTTGTAAAGCAGTTTAAAACATTGAGTACCAAGGTTGCAATTGTATGATTTGCATTGTGATTTCTTCCATCAGTCGATGTAGTATTTTGTTTGTTTTTGTATTTGTTAATTTACGTAGCAAATGATCGGTTAAAACAAAAAAGAAAGAAGCACAATTAAAGACATTAATATATCTTGGACAAACTTTCAAATTATGACAAGACTAACCTTGATCATGCATTTTCCGTTTTTTTCCTGCTTGGCTATAATGTCTTACTTGGGTATCGTATTCTGTTTCGTATGAATCTGAAAGGTTATGAGAGGACACATTTTGAAACATTAAATGCATGGCGTGATAATGACTTTGCTTGATCACAAGCAGAGATGTAAATAGCAAATGAAAAAAATATCTGAAAGTCTCAGAAATGTAAAACTTTCAGACACCGAACACCTCATGTACCGTATTTAATCTCACACTTACAATAACAGCCCCATGCAATGCCATCTTTCTCAACCTTCCTGATATAACTAGAAAGGAATTCAGCAGTACAATCTTACGTTGACAGCCAGAGTTTGTTCTTAGACATAAAACTTAGATCTAGATCAATCACATCGATTGGTGAATCCCGATCATTAAACCTTAACTTTTGACAGGTCATCCCCAATTTGTTAAATTGTCTAGATCTACATTCTGGAGCTAGCTTACCTTTAACCCAGATCTAGAGTTAGTTGTTTTGAAGATTTGCTTCTTATTATAACAGTTATAGCAAAATTTTAAATCAATTCTGATTCTATTAACTAGGCTACCAAGTAGACCTAGAAATTCAACTCTAGCTTTACTAAAGTTATTGAAGAAAATGGGTGCGACAAATTCTAGACCTACTAATCTAAATCTAGTCTCATAATTTCTAGGCCTCTAGATAAAAATTAGACTTGGATCGAGATATATCTTATCTAGATCTTACTAGATTGAATCCAGATCTATCATAAAATAGCCTGTCTGTCTAGAATATAAATCTAGACTAGAAGAATCTAGATTAACAACTACCTGCTTATTTTCAAGATCTCTTTATTTGACTAGAATCTAGATCTAGATCTCAAATTCTCTGGAACGCCGAGCAAGAATTAATTTTAATCCATTAATAAGCTAGATCCGGGCAGTGGACAGAGAAGCACCTGTACGGGGAGTAGATGATCTCACCCTCCACAATTCTCCTGCTGCCTTGCAGGTGGGTCTTAGATGACCAAAGGCTAAGGGAGTTAACTTTGACAGAAAACAACCTGCTGCCTTACAGGCCGGTCTTCAATGACCAAACGCTAAGGGAGTTAACCCTGACAGAAAGGAACAAGGCCTGGTAGGGGCCTCAAGGTGGCAGCCCCACCATCTACCTAGGGTACAGTGGGCTAATCCTGCTTATCCGAAACAAAATTGATTCAGAGAAATAAATGTATTATAACCGGCTTGATCTTTCAAGAAGAACTTGGAAACGAATACTGACTGTGATTTTTGGAACATGGAATGTTAGGGCAATAAATGGAAAAGAGTTACAATTAGTTGAGCAAATAGAAAATTCAAAGTAGATATTTTGGCCATTACAGAAACAAAGAAAAACGGACAAGGAAAAGAAAATGTAGGACCAAATCATATTTTCATCTTCTTAGGAGTAGATGTCAAAGATAGAGCTGGAGCAGGAGTAGGCCTCCTAGTGCATAAAAGCTACTAGAAAGTTGGAAATTTATAAGCCCACGGCTATAAGAGGTAAATATTAAACCAAAAGGAAGAGAAATTAAATTATTAATTGCTTATGGACCAAACGAAGAAGACGTAACTAAAGAAGACAAATATATCTTCGAAAATGATTTACAAATAGCTGCAGAGAATCTTAAACCCAAACAGGAACTAATGCTTTTAGGAGATTTAAACGCTAGAGTAGGCAACAATGTAGAAACGTCAGGAGGAGTAATAGGTAAAGAAAGAGAGACAACGTCTCCAAATGGAGAGAGAATAATAGATTTTTGCCTAAAGAATAACATGAAAATAGCCAACACCTTTTTTCCTCATACAGATATCCACAAATATACAAAACTAAATGAAGACGTGTGAAAAGTCAATCATAGTCTACATGATAGTTTGCAACTCCCTTTTCACAGTACATTGGATGCAAGAGTAAACAGAGGAGCAGAAATATTTAGTGATCATCACTTAGTGATTGCCAAAATGAGATTACTCACTGAAAGACAAATGGACGTGAATGATAGCACAATAGAAGAAAAGTGGCAAATGTATAAAGAAACACTCCTCAGTTGTACTGAAGAGGTCTGTGGTAGGAAACAAATTAAAGGAGATAGGAAAAGAACAGCATGGTGGAATGAGTATATCAAGACAAAGATTAAAGAAAAGAAAAATGCCTGGAAGAAAAACTTGCAAACAAAGAGATCAGAGGATAGGATAGATTACGTGAATAAAAGAACTATCGCCAAAGAGGAAGTGAGGAAAGCAAAACAGAAACAATGGGAAGAGTTTGGACAAAGACTTCAAGAAAGCTATCAAGGAAATCAAAAGCTGTTCTGGGGCAATGAAGAGCATGAGAAAGACCAAAGCATGTCCAATACGACAAATTAAGAATGCCAAAGGAGAAATAATGAAAGAAGATAGCGAAATCATGGAAACATGGAGAAAGTATTTTCAACAATTACATGATCCTCTCGAACGTATGAAAAAAGGAGTAAAGATCAATTAGTAAGAGCAACAAATAATCCAGAGGAGACAGCTGAAGATGTAGATATACCAATGGAAGAAATCCGAACAGCTATAAGAAAAGTGGAATTACGAAAAAGGCCCAGGAGCAGATCAAGTTTATTCAGAAATGATTAAAAACCAAGGGAGAGAGGCGGACAAACTATTATATGCAAAATGCCAACAAGCATGGAAGTCCAAAAAGGTGCCAGACGACTGGAAAAAAGGCAACGGTAGTACCAATACATAAGAAAGGATCAACTATGGAATGCTCAAACTATAGAGGGATATCACTACTTAGCGTTCCAGGAAAAGTATATGCCAGGATACTGGAAATGAGACTAAGGAAAAGAGTAGAGGATCAGATTGAAGAGCATCAGAGTGGATTTAGACCAGGAAGTGTTCAAGACCCCACATTTACAATTAGACAAATAATAGAAACATTCCTTGAGAGAAACATTGACTTGCACCTGTGTTTTATTGACTTAGAAAAGGCATTTGACACTGTGAGGAGGGACAAACTATGGCAGTCCTTAAAAGAACACAATGTAGAGCAAAATTTAATAGAAGTCATTTAAATTTTTTACAATAAACCAACACGTGCAGTGAGAGTAGCTGGAAATGTATCTGCAGAATTTGATGTAGATAAGGACTAACACAGGGTTGTATCCTAAGTCCTCTTTTGTTTATCACATTTATGGATTCAATCGCAAAAGCATCCTCAAAAATGAAGAAAACGAATGTAAGCATGTGGAACTCAAACCAGTAAATGTATCAATGCTTTCATTTGCCGATGATTTAGTTCTGTTTGGAAAATCAGAAAGTGACCTTCAGTCGAACATCAACATTATGAACAATGAACTAAATAAAAGAGGGATGAGAGTAAATGCAAAGAAAACCAAAATAATGCTAGTAACTAGGGAAGCTAAAACACAAAATCTGAAATTGGGCAGGGAGAATTTAGAACAAGTTCAAAGCTACAAATACCTAGGAGTAGTGATTAACTCAGAGGGAAAACTAAGAGAAGAAATCAGTCAGAGAATCCAAAAGGTAAGTGCAATATATAACCATCTAGGAAAGGCATTTGTAGGTAAACAAGAATTGTCAACAAAAACCAAAATGGCAGTATACAATACAGTTTATTGTCCTACTCTCCTCTATGGCAGCGAAACCTGGACCTTAGACAGTAGAGAATACAGTAGAGTACAGGCAGCTGAAATGAAATATCTAAGAAGAGTAGTGGGAAAACTAAAAGAGACAAAATCAGAAACGCAACAATAAGAGATCAAACCAAAGCAGATGACATAAAAACTAAGATAGAAACAAATGAAGTAGAACAAGGTTCCGATTTTTAAATGAGAAATCTTCTTGTGTGAGTAGTAGGGCCTCACGGATCAGTGCGTAAATTGTAGTTCGTCATGCAGGTGAAAATAAAGCAGCGTGCTTCCGCTGATGATTAGCATAAAAATTGGTGATGGGTCTGGAGTCAGGAATTTTATCCTGTTGCACTAAACCATCTCACTAATTCACAACAGCAAACATAGAAGTATTTAAGTAAAAGGGAAGAAAAGGAAACTAAAGAAAAAAATATGCTAATATGCTAAAATAATCTGAAATCAAGAGGAAATCTGAAAGATTTACATCCCTTTTATCTTGTAATTTATTATTAACTCCCTGACAGAATTTATTACGATTAAAATCATGAGAAAAGTAGAAACCATGAATAGAAATTTGTACTGTGAAGACAATCTATCATAAATTCCTAAAGAAAAAGACAATCTTTCAAATAAGTCAAGGGATGGAAACTGAACATCGTTTTCACATTTCCTCAGCTTAAAATTTAATTCACAGTTCTATTGACCCTCTAATTTTAACATCTGGATGACTAAAACTGTTCTATCACGTTTAAGAAGCAAATATAACCTTTCGCCTTTGTCAACAAGTAAACTTTTAGTCAGGCCCAATCAATCATCTGAACACATTATATTAGGCACATTAAGGCATTTGGGAACTCACAATAACTGAGGCAAATGACATATGGCGAATTTCACAGAAGTATACCCAGTTTTTTATGCAAGAAAATGGTATTTATCCATCAAACATGGGTCAATTCATGTACATTTATCGATACAGAAGCTTGAATACCTACCGGTTATGTTTTCAATCATTCATCTAAAAGGTTTTGACAAAGAAGTGTCCATATGACGTATGAATTATTTGTTACAGATTTTTTTTCTAATTGTTTCAGAATATTTTGTAGTCAGTCCCTGACACAAGTTTTTTGAAGCTCAATTTGTTCTCACACAAAAATAACTATCCAATTATCTTAATTTTCTGACGTCAAATTTTAGATTATATTGAATGGAGAGAAAAAAGATCTGCACAGGCTTTGAGTCATTTTATTCATAACTAAGTGAGGAGATCGAGCATGAAAATCCATGGCAAACAACGATCACGGATGTAAAGGGCAAATGTAAAAAAATCTGAAAGTCTCTGAAATGTAAAAATTTCATGAATCACATCTACTGGCTAATCCCGATCATTAAACCTAAACTTTTGACAGGTCAACCCCAATTTGTTAAATTGTCTAGATCTACATTCTGGAGCTAGCTTACCTTTAACCTAGATCTAGAGTTAGTTGTTTTGAAGATTTGCTTGTTATCATAACAGTTATAACAAAATTCTAAATCCATTCTGATTCTATTAACTAGGCTACCAAGTATTCACACGAGGAATGTACAGAAAACTATTATAACTTATAACTAAAATATTACTGCCTTTATCCTTAAAAAAAACAAAATGAAATGCTCTCCTTTTACAGTATCATTTGATCTTTCAAACTAATACATACTAGGTTTAGCAGGATAGTTTTTTCATTGATTTTTGCCTACTTAATATTGCAAATGTTGCAGCCATTGGTGCTGGATTAGACTTACTAAATAATCTTTAACTTTTCAAACAAAATTTAAAAAATCACACCACTTTGACAAAAGAAAGCTGTACACAAATTTAGATAACAGATATCCTCTTAAACTGCTAATGCACACACTACAAAAGTGTAAATTAAACGGTTTATTACTGGGCCTATGGTATATACTTTTAGTAATAAACCATACCAAAGGCACAGGCAGAAAAAAACAACTCCCCATCTTCATGCAAACATTCCAACCAATTCCGTTTTATTCATGACACCAGAGTCAAATTTTGAAACACTTCACTGTCCATCACTTTCAGTTCGGCTAACCAGATTAAGCTGATGATTCAGTTTCCAGTAACAAATCGTGAGATCTTAATTAGGCTATCCATTCTAGATCTATCTAGAGCTTCAAATCAAAATGTTCAGTATCGTAGATGAAGATGAATATCACACAGAGACGGGATATGAATATCCATAAAGCGTAAAACAGCAGTCTGAGATTGAGATCTAGGGTGAAGATCAGATCTAGATTAAATTTACAACTTGCCCAAAAATCATGAGTTATGAAGAAACACAAGAAGAATAAGCCAGAGAGAGAGAGAGAGAGAGAGAGAGAGAGAGAGAGAGAGAGAGAGAGAGAGAGAGAGAGAGAGAGAGAGAGAGGGAGGGAGGGAGGGAAGGGAGGGGGAGGGAAGGAGGGAGGAGGGAGGGAGCGAGGGAGCGAGGGAGAGAGAGGAGAGAGAGAGAGAGAGAGAGAGAGAGAGAGAGAGAGAGAGAGAGAGAGAGAGAGAGAGAGAGAGAGAGAGAGAGAGAGAGAGAGAGAGAGAGAGAGAGAGAGAGAGAGAGAGAGAGAGAGAGAGAGAGAGAGAGAGAGAGAGAGAGAGAGAGGGGAGGGAGGGAGAGGGAGAGAGAAAGTGAAACGATGAGTAGATTAGGCCAGAGAGAGACAGACAGACAGAGACACAGAGAAAGAATGAAATCAAGCATGAAAATCTGAATGTCAGCGCGACATTTACTAAAGAAAGGAATATTGGTCTCAATTTTTCTTGTAAGCGTACCGCTCTACCATTCTACACAGTACTTGTCAAATATCGTTGTACATAACATACAGTTAGATTGCTAACACAGAAGGATCTGGGACATAATACATATCGATACAAACAGCAACTGCCGGTGAAGTCAGCTTTTGTATCTCGTTATTCTCATATGGTGCAAAGTAATTTTACCTGGGGTGTAGAAATTCTAGGTTGTATTTTTTTTAGTCTAAAATGAAAGGAAATCCGGTAAAAACCGGAAAAGTTTCATCACTAATAACTGCAAACTATTCTTAAATTGGAAAACAAACTCTGACTGCGCAAACTCATTCTAACTTGCATGATGGCTCGAAATATTCCAGAAAACCATGATAACATAACTTGGATTAAATCAATAAAACAATGCCAAATCTTGAAAACAGGGGATGCATTGTTTTTTAAATGAATGTCAGCAACGAAGATGTCTAAAAAGTTTTACCTGACATTGCAGAACTTGGTCCAGCCATGGATTCTTGAGCATTACTATCTTCCGCTGATTCACAATCATCTGGATCACAATATAAATGATCTCAGTTTTAATATACAATTTAAAACCAAAATGTATTTTGTATGTGCAAATAAAACAAAAATATGACTAAAGGACAAAAGAACATTTGCATAGGGTATTTTACACAGGATGAGAAAACTGTTTCATCTATATTTTATTCAAGAATTCAGTTAATTTTGCCTGCTTACTTAATAAGAGTTTGAGGTAAGTTTTTACAGTAAACTCTGTAGGAAAAGATATTGATACAGCTAGGACACTGTTTGCCTGTGTTGGGAAAAGAGAAATGAAACCAAGAATGTTTTCAATATTCTCAGCTTAAAACATTAACTAAAAATTTTTAATCTCCTCCCAGAGAGTTCACAGAATGTAAATAAATATAAACAAAGAGTTTATAATGCAAGGAGGCTAAACAGAGATGATACTTGATCGTAAAACAAAGATGACTGCTTTTTTCCCTATCTCCCATTCTACAAAATATAATTTCACAACAATGTATAAAAAAGCAACATTATAATGAGCATATCCTTTCAGACAGATCTTTTTCAAATATGGAGGCTGTAAGTAAAAATGCCAAGAATGAGGAATTTTTCAAATGAATTCAATGAACCTCTCTTACCAGTATACAGTACCGTAATGACATAAGCTAATATGAACACTTCCCATAGGAACAAAGACGAGACAAATACAAGGAATAGACAGAAAAAAAAATCCTGGCCACCATGGGGACTGAACCCGCGACCTCTGCGCCGGCATGCATCGCCCTCGCCATGAAAAGAAAGCGTGCTACCAACCGAGCTAACTACAGGGAGCGTAGTTAGCTCGGTTGGTAGCACGCCTTCTTTTCATGACAAGGTGATGGGTGCCGATGCAGAGGTCGCGGGTTCGATCCCAATGGTGGCCAGAATTTTTTTCTGTCTCTTCGTTGTAGTTGTCTCGTCTTTGTTCCTATGGGGCTTTCATATTTTCTTATATCATTACCTTCACTTCCGACATGCCCCTTGCCTCACTGTTTGTCTTTATCTACAGTATACAGTGCCATGAGTTTGGAATATTCGCCTACTACATGGTGCAAAAAGGTGAGTCTTTAGTCTTAGCCCAGTGGTTGGGATACTAGATTTAGGATTGTAAGGTCCTTGAAACAAATCTTAGTAATGTTAAGTCAGACTTTGCATTCTTTGAGAAAAACAGGTTCTCAAATTTTACTCGTATGTTCCCACTGCCTACATGCAAATAGGTACCAGCACCAGCTGGTAGTAAAATCTGCAACAGACAAGCATCATGTCAAGGAGGCGACAAATCACCTATTCTGTTTACAACTATAGAATCCAATATAAGCTCTAGCTCAATGAGTTGTAATAGCCTTAAAGGAACTTTTACATTTGTTTTTACATGCCACAAAGAAACAACAACCATTAGCAAAGATTATTTTCCCGATCAAAGGAGCTGACATTTACAGTAGTCGCTGGATAAAACACACTTCATAAAAGCACAATCTGCACAAACGTACGCCTACATCTGCTGAGCAAATTTTTACTACATAATAAAAGTGTTCTCATAAACACATGGTATGCATAAAAGCGTGCTTTGTCCTGCGCCCAAAGGGCATGTGTTTATCTAGCGACTACTGTGATAGTAATACACTTCTTTTATTTTACACGATTTAATAAATTTGTCCCTTGTTAAAGGCTAATAATTGTGACATAGACATATGTACATGCATGTAAAAAATCTTTTACCTGGAGATGCAGGCAGAACCATACAATCATCGTTTTCATCTTCCTCCAGCTTGACTACCACTTGCTTTGATTTCGAGTCATGAGTATTACTATAAGATGCCTCTTGTTGAGTGTTACTGTTATTTTGTTGTGGAATGTCATGCTCAAAACTGTCTCTGATATCACTGTGTTGTACTGATGAACCTTTAAGTGAATACTTGCATGGTGGTAAGGAATGGTAACTGTTGCTTAAAAAAGTTGTGCTTGACTCATTGCCCTCTCTTGACACTTGCTCATCGACAATATAATCAAATTTGTAAACTTTGTCAACTTTAACGTTTATGTGGCCCACTAATTCTATGCAATCATTGAATTCCACTTGTCCATTGCACAGTATCTGAAGAGATTTGACTAAAGATGATATAAATTTTGCAGCAGCTGGATTCAATTCCTGTTCTGGCATCTTTGATTGCCCCAGTGAAGTAGAGTCTGCAATAAAATTTAAAAAAAAACAACTTTTTAGAGATGCTAAAAAGATGCCACAATTAAACAGTGTAAGTAAGAGAATAGGAAAAGAATTGATGATAATGTCAACATTTCCAAAGATTTTGATTACTATCCTCAGATAAATCAAAAGAAAAAGAAAGAGAACCAAAGTGAAAAAGTTAGTGTGAGAGGGAAGAGAGATGAGGATCTAATGGCCTATATGTCGTATTTAGCATCTAACAAAACACACAAAGTGTGATCACTCCCTCCCCTACTAAATACTGGGCTTTGCGATGTACCCTGATCCCTTCTCCTCTCACAAGCTTCCGGGTTCACTGAAATTATGACAGTACTCTTTCTCTCTGACAGTACTCTTTCTCTCACCACTGAAATTCGGGCTCTGCTATGTACAGAGGGGGGCGGATTCAACAAGGTCGTCGTGATAGACGCTAGGTCCTAGCTGTATGAAACCTTTCGTTGCATGCGAAGTCAACAAGGAACTTCCCATTTCAATATCATTGATTGTTTTTGGTTTAATTTCAAAGGAAAGGTATTTGTGCTCTGTGGATTTTGATGTAGAGGCAGATCTATGCCATTTCGATAATTCAGAATGAAGTGATGGTACAGCAAGTTACAGGTGTGAATGCTAGCACGACATAGGATAAAGTAAGCAACAGAGAGAAAATTTAATAAGTAATTAGCCTAACCCCTAGTCCTTTAACGGGGTCGTGCCGGCCACTAAAACAGCCATTTTGATTGGTCCAACACTACCCCCTCCCCAATAAAACAAAAACCTTGCTCAGTTTGTAAGTTGTTTGCCGTACATGGTTGCCGTCCCCTGTGCAAGAAATAATGTTTATGAAATTTGTACTTCTGTAATTGTACTGACTCGTTCTAAATCTAAATGTAAGTATATGTACATAGATAATACACATATAGTCCAAGTACGAATAAACTTTGATCCCCTAAACCGTAGGTTTACAAAAAGAATAACTATTAACTATCATCATCCCTTACCCTGAATCCCCTCCCCCCTCCCTAATCCAAGCAACTGTAAGTCCTCTGGCTTCGCATCCCATCAGCTGTGTTGCTAGGCAGTCCCGTGAAGTTTTGCGCAGTGCAAAAATCCAAAATTTTACCTTATTAAAACTGAAAACAGTGATACAGAAAGACTTGCGATGTGTAGATAGATTATTGTGTCCAAAAAAGTTTTTTCCCGATGGAAATGTGATTTCATGTATGATAGATCTAGAGTGGTCTAACGTCATCAGTATGGCTACCTAAAGACCAAAAGTACAGGCCATATAAATAAAGGAACCTAATTGTGTCAATAAATCAATTGGAAAATATCTAAAAATAAATACGACCCATTTGTATAAATTGTACATTTTAATTGGTTGATGACAAGAAATGTCCCAAATCAATAACATCAACACGGCTACTGTCTGTAACATCAGCTTAGCTACATTTAAATGTCAGAGAGGATGGGAGTAAGGGTGATGGAACTAAGGGTGGGCATGTACTGAAAAACCTCATTGTCGGCAAAAGCGCTTTCTTTTCCGTTAGTCCATAGGTTTTATTGGTGTTGTTGCATTTCTCTTTCTCTTTCGTCTCTCTCTCTCAGCAAATATGGGCCTATAATTAGGTACTCAGGTAAAGAGGTAGTGGGAGGAGCTACCTCACTCGTTATATAAGCCACGAAGTTTATCGGTTTTAGCAGAATGGCACACACGATAAGATAAACCCATAATACATGTACATAAAAAGGATAATAGTAAGGTGCACAATCACAGAATTTTATCCAAACAAAACGAGACAAAAAAGAATCAGTTTTTGTCCACCCACACCATCCAGAGCTGCGAGTCATGAACGGTAAGGCACCGGCCGTGGACTTCATGCCTGTGGTATCGCTGAACACAAACACAAAACTTCACATGTTATTGAAAATTAGGGAACAATCATGGAACTCTCTCGTCCAGATTCCCAGGGTTGCGTCACTAAATATACGCCAGAGAAACCTCCGTCAACAGACCCGGGCAATGCCTCTTAATGGTGCATCAGTGGCACGCGACCAAGAATTTTCAGTTACGCCTCTTGACTGAAAAACATGACTGTTAAAAGCTACTTTATCTCTTACATCTGAAATCCTCAGGTTCGAATCTTTAACAAGGATAACACTTGTAAGAAGTATAACCTTTAAAATATCGACCAAAGAGGGAAATGGGTATGGGTCATTTTGTGAAACCTGCCATGTGCTTTATTTACTTCTTATTGAATGGGGACTCGGTAGTCCAGAGGCAAGATGTTGGCCTCTCCACCAAAAAGGTAGAGGGTTCAGGACGCGACAAAGGTTGAAAATACTTTCTTGAGTTTTTTTTAGTAAAATCTAACCACCTGGTCCAGGTAGGTGGACCAAACCTAGTCCCATCGGAGACCGATGATAAAAAGGAGGTGCCGGTTACAGATTACAACATTCTGTGAACGGTAACCCAAGTAGAGCTTTTGCAGTGTTACTTGAAGTGACCTTCTTACAATGAGGTGATTCCCAGCTAGTTGCATGAGAAAATGAGTGTGTGCAACGGGTGAAGCTAAGATTTAGACTTCGCTTGAACAATGATTTCATGTTTACAGATGATAAAAGATCTATAAAACATGCATTTTCTATGTTAAAAGAAAAAGGAATTCATATTGAGATGTTATTGCTACAAGAGGAACTTAAACTAAGGACTAAACAATAGCAGCGATGACTGTGCAATCAACTTAGGCTTGCACGAAGTGTGTAGAATGGGAAAGTGTTACTTTGATGAATAAAAACAAGCTTAAAATCAATTGTAATCTCATTGGCTGTTGTAACTATGAACTCGAAGGTCTCAAACTACGTCATAAACCATTTAAGGAAAGTGGAAATTTCCATTCAAGAAGTCGAGGTGTCTGGCCCCAAATATAGGGTCTGCGCACCTCCCGTGCCAATGACGGCGGCCCTAAATATAGGGCCTGCGCGCTATAAAGATTTCCATAGTCGAGTACCATCCAGGGACATAATAAAGAGGGTTTATTTTGAAGGGGTGAGATAAAAAATTGGGGCTTGGTTTTTGTAGGAAAGAAAGAAAGAAAGAAAATAAAATAAAGAGGTAGTGGGAGGAGCTATCTTCAATGTGGGTCAATCAGACACCGCGTGACACTATTGCCACAACAGATGGGACTGAACACTGATTGATGATCACGAACAGTTCAAATGTTACTATGATAAGGGACCCAACCGAGACTTTATCGTAAATCGGACTGAGGCTAGCATTGGACTATCGAGACATGTTGTTACCGAGAAGTTTATGTTTGAGAGCATTTTTCATGTAAATGTTTCACCAGTCCATGTTACATAATTTGCAAAAGTTTGTGCAATACTGATTGATTGACGATGTGTAAATGACAATAAATTGTTGGGAAAGTATTATATATATGTGTGTGGTACAATATAATTAATAACTTACAAAGAAAAAGAGAAGACCAATGGCTGAAATTTTGTTAAAAGTTTTTAAAAATCCACAAAAGGAAGTTTTTGTGTTCTTTCCCTTTGATATTCATTGATCCCTATCACATGTGCAGTCTATTTAAAGTAAGAAGCATTATAAAAATTATTATGGATAATGTGAGTAAACGGGGAAAAAGTCTATCAACCAACCCTTACCCTGCTGAAATGTGCTAGAATAACATGTAAGAATGGGTTGAAAAGTGTTATCTTTACTTTATATTGAATTGACCCTTAAGTTGCCACCCATTTTATACTGGATGTCTTTGCCATTGCCACACATTTTGACTGAAATCCTTATAAGTGACTCATATCAGGAAAAAAATTCTCATTTCTAAACTACAATAGATTCAATTGAAACTTTCAGGACACACTAATGATATATATTGTGCTACAGGAAAAACTATTCTTATGCAAACGAGGTCATGTGATTATGGCAGCCATCTTGGATTTTGACAATTCATGTTTTTTTGTTCCGGGCAGTGGACAGATAAGCACCTGTACGGGGAGTAGATGATCCCGCCCTCCATGAGTCTCCTGCTGCCTTGCCGGCAGGTCTTGGCTGACCAAAGCCTAAAGGAGTTAACCCTGAAAGCAAACAACCTGCTGCCTTGCAGGTCAGTCTTGACTGACCAATGGCTAAGGGAGTTAACTCTGATAGAAAATAACAACCTGATGCCTTGCAGACTGGTCTTGAGTGACTAAAGGCTAAAGGAGTTAACCCTGACAGAAAATAACAAGGCCCAGTAGGGGGCCTGAAGGTGGCAGCCCCACCATCTACCTAGGGTACAGTGGGCTAATCCCCTGCTTATCCAAAACAACCTGATTCAAAGTAATATATACAATGATATACCCGGCATGAACTTTCGAAGACGACTCTGGAAAAGAACACGGACTGTGATTTTTGGAACTTGGAATGTTAGGGCAATTAATGGAAAGGGGTTAGAATTAGCTGAAGAAATGGAAAAATTCAAAGTAGACATTTTGGCTATAACAGAAACAAAGAAAAAAGGACAAGGAATAGAAAATGTTGGACCAAATCATACTTTAATCTTCTTAGGAGTAGATGTCAAAGATAGAGCTACAGCAGGAGTAAGCCTCCTAAAGCATAAAAGGCAAGAAATGCAACTAGAAAGTTGGAAATTTGTAAGCCCACGGCTATTAGAGGTAAATATTAAACCAAAAGGAAGTGAAATTATTTTATTAATAGCTTATGGACCAAACAAAGATGCCACCAAAGAAGAAAAATATATTTTCGAAAATGATTTACACATAGCTGCAGAGAATCTCAAACCTAAACAGGAATTAATGGTTTTAGGAGATTTAAAAGCTAGAGTAGGCAACAATGTAAAAACATCAGGAGGAGTAATAGGTAAAGAAGGAGAGACAACAACTTCTCCAAATGGAAAGAGACTAATAGATTTGTGCCTAAAGAATAACATGAAAATAGCTAACACATTTTTCCCTCATTAAGATATCCACAAATGTACAAGAGTAAATAAAGACAGATGTGAAAAGTCAATGATAGACTACATAATAGTTAGCAGCTCCTTTTTACAATACAATGGATGCAAGAGTAAGCAGAGGAGCTGAAATATTTAGTGATCATCACCTAGTGATAGCCAAAATGAGATTATTAACTAAAGAAAACAAACAGAAAAGGAAAGAGAAGAAAGCTACTAAACTTAAAATAAAAGAACTAAATAAACCAATAGTAAAACAAATGTATCAATCCAGGATAAAAAGATCTATCAGTGAAAAGTGGCAAATATATTAGAAACACTCCTCAGTTGTACTGAAGAGGTCTGTGGTAGAAAACATATTAAAGGAGATAGGAAAAGAACAGCATGGTGGAATGAGAATATCAAGACTAAGATCAAAGAAAAGAAAAATGCCTGGAAGAAATACTTGCAAACAAAGAGACCAGAGGATAGGAGAGATTACGTGAATAAAAGAACTATCGCCAAAGAGGAAGTAAGGAAAGCAAAACAGGAACAGTGGGAAGAGTTTGGACAAAGACTTCAAGAAAGCTATCAAGGAAATCGAAAGCTGTTCAGGGGAGCAATGAAGAGCAGGAGAAAGACCAAAGCATGCCCAACACGGCAAATTAAGATACCAAAGGAGAAATAATGAAAGGAGACAGCGAAATCATGGAAACCTGGAGGAAGTATTATCAACAATTACATAATCCCTCCAGAACATATGAAACAAGAAGTACAGATCAATTATTAAGAGTAACAAGTAATCGTGATGAGACAGCTGAAGATGTAGATATCTCAATGAAAGAACTCCAAATAGCTATAAGAAAAGTGAAATTAGGAAAAGCCCCAGGAGCAGATCAAGTTTATCCAGAAATGATAAAAAACCAAGGGAAAGAGGCAGACAAACTACTATTTGCAATATGTCAAGAAGCATGGAACCAAACAGGTGCCAGACGACTGGAAAAAGGCAACGGTTGTACAAATACATAAGAAAGGATCAACTATGGAATGCTCAAACTATAGAGGGATATCACTACTTAGCGTACGAGGACAAGTGTATGCCAGGATTCTTGAAATGAGACTGAGGAAAAGAGTAGAGGATCAGATTGAAGAACACCAGAGCGGATTTAGACCAGGTAAAAGTGTACACTACAAGATCACATATTTACAATTAGACAAATAATAGACAAATTCCTTGAGAGAAACATTGACTTGCACCTGTGTTTTATTGACTTAGAAAAGGCATTTGACACTGTGAGGAGGGACAAACTATGACATTCTTTAAAAGAACACAACGTACAGCAAAATTTAGTAGAAGTCATTAAAAGTTTTTACAATTTACCAACATGTGCAGTGAGAGCAGCTGGAAATGTATCTGAAAAATTTGATGTAGATATAGGAGTAAGACAGGGTTGTATCCTAAGTCCTCTTTTGTTTATCACATTTATGGATTCAGTCGCAAAGGCATCCTCAAACATGAAGAAAATGAATGTAAGCATGTGGAACTCAAACCAGTAAATGTATCAATGCTTTCATTTGCTGATGATTTAGTTCTGTTTGGAAAATCAGAAAGGGACATCCAGTCGAATATCAACATAATGAATAATGAATTAAATAAAAGAGGAATGAGAGTAAATGCAAAGAAAACCAAAACAATGCTAGTAACTAGGGAAGCTAAAACACAAAATCTTAAATTAGGCAGGGAGAATTTAGAACAAGTTCAAAACTACAATTACTTATATATAACCATCTAGGAAAGGCATTTGTAGGTAAACAAGAATTGTCAACAAAAACCAAAATGGCAATATACAACACAGTTTATTGTCCTACTCTGCTCTATGGCAGCGAAACCTGGACCTTAGACAGTAGAGAATACAGTAGAGTACAGGCAGCTGAAATGAAATATCTAAGAAGATTAGTGGGAAAACTAAAAGAGACAAAATCAGAAACACAACAATAAGAGATCAAACCAAAGCAGATAGCATAAAAACTAAGATAGAAATGAATCAACTGAGATGTTTGGGCATGCAAACAGAATGAATGACAATAGAATAGCAAAATCAGTATACAGTGCTAAAACTCAAGGTAAAAGACCAAAAGACAGACCTCGGAGAAAGTGGGAAGGAGATATAAAAGAGGCATTAACGCAAAGAAATTTAACTTTCACAGAAGGAAAGAGAAAATGTCAGGACAGGGCAGCCTGGAGAAAAATCATTTCGGGCATCTAAAACCCATACACCGGAAGGTAGAATGGGAACTGATAAAGAAAGAAAGAAAATGTTTTTTGTTCATATAATATCTCAGTGAAAATGACAGTTTATGGTCACAAAATACACCATTGTGAAGCATATTATGGGCTAATAATCATTTCTGGGTTGTATTGTAGTGTGAGGATGACAGAGAAAAGAGAAGAATTGGACAATAACGTGAAAAAAATACAATTATTCATGTTGCATGACAAACACAATAAATGCAATTATTAAGAAAAAATACACAAAATGACACGAAAACTAATCAAGAATTTTTAATTTTACTTTGCTGAGCTGTCATGTCTCAGTCTTCTATTCTTGTGTTTTCTGTGGTTATGTGTCATAATATGTCTCTAATTTTCAAATATTCCCAGTGCCAGGCACTAGCGTCAACAGTACCACGCCCTCTTTTACTTGTACAATGTAAGTGCTCTTTCCCGAAGAACCTCATACACTCTGCTGTCACTGTCACTACTGTCAGGGTTAACAAGCTCTTCAACACCTCTATCATATTCGCTGCACCATGGATCATCACTATCTTCAGCTCTAACCTCGTCAGAATCAGATTCATAACGGTGCATAATCTGTTCATCGTCGAAATCCGGGATTTCAAGGTTGCCGATGTAAACAAGTCGGAAAAATAGGTCAAATCCGGGTCAAATCGGAAAATTTGAAACGGAAAATAATCATCATGCAGTAGCAGCAGTCTCTTACGATGGACGGGAAACCGCTCTACATAACAATTCACTTTGTTTTATTTTATATTTTGCATTTTCAGTGTATCTGGTTAAGTTTCGACCACAGTCGAAGTCGGCAATACAAAAGACAACCGAAAGTTTCAACTACAGTCGAACTCTGCAACGCAAGGGTTAAAATCACCAGCAAAAAAAAAACGGTACCCCAATCTTGAAAGTCCTACTTGTGCGCTTCCCGGGCCAACCGTAACATGCCCTAAATAAAGGACCAGCGCACTTCTTGTGTTTAAGTTAAAGATCCCTTGGATGTTTACATGGCAGTCTAGGTAAAATCTAAAATCCTACCAAAAACCCTGAGATCACCTTAGTTTTGCATGTGGGTAGTGGGTAAATCAAATCAAAATCTCATTGAATTTTACTAACCAAAAACAAATATAAGAATACTCTAGTTGTTCCAGTCAGTATCGTAATAATGGTACCAATCCCCGAAGTGAGTGTCTCAAACCTTGAAATTGTGCAAAAGAATTGTGATGTTATTTGGAGGGGGAGGGGTGGTACTTTCTAATGGATTGGTCTAGATCTAATCTAAAGTAGAGAGCTAGAATCTAGATCTTTGAATCTTCTAGATCTACTACTAGATCTAGCTCTAGATCAGACAAATAAATTTGAGTAGATTCTACTATAAGACACAAGGACATCATGATAAGTCCCTCTCTATGGCGTATATATATATATATATATATATATATATATATATATATATATATATATATATATATATATATATATATATATATATATACAATATTAGAATCAATTAATCATCATCATAATGAACTGTTTGAGTATGGATGGTTAGAAATATGTAGAGCAGCTAGATTAAACCAGACAAGACATTTATTCTTATCTAGATTCTATGTCAATAATATTCATGTCACAGATACCTAGATATCCAGATCTAGATTATAGCTAGATCTAGCTCTAGATCGAAATATGCTAGATCTAGAATCTAGATTTTTACCGTGAATAATGTGATAAAAAGAAAGCAAAAAGACCCATTTAGTTTTTTAGTCTAGATCTCGTCTATAGATTTTTGATTCCAGCGAATACAATATATTAGATTCTAGATCTAGATCTCTAAACATTTCAAATAATTATCATCTTCGTGCGAGATTAACGACAAGGTGGTGTTTTGCATGACTTACTAATTTCAACTGATACTGAGAACCAATAAATGCTTTCCGCCTTTGCTTTCTTTGTTAGTCCGAGAATTCCCGGAATTGGATTTATTTTGTGCTCAGGGACGAGTGGCAGAAGACACAAACGGCTATGTATCGCACATTGTGAAATTGTAAAACTAGGATTTTAAAGTTTCGATACTTTTTTTACGTTATTGAACACTGACTTATCTAACTGATAATGGTGCTTTTAACAACTCTAATAATGACTATTTACAAAACTGCTCTACAATAAATTTTCTTAGAAGAGATCTTGGATGGCATATCGGCTTAAGGTGCTTGAATGCAATGGATGCAATATAGTATCGAGAAGATTATGAAATGTACGACACGATTATATGTGTATCGTCTTGGAGAGGACGATGGAGACGGACGACGGATGGAAAGGCTGCCCTTGCCTAGATATGCTTGGCCCTGCGGGGCTCAGCTTTGAGAGGCAAAAGCCTCAATGTGAACCTCTCATTATAAATTCATGACATGCTTGACGCTTCGTCATTTGTTAGTTTCGCGTTGTTAGTTGTTTGCCTTTGTCTTGAGACCGAAGAAGATGAACTGTTTGGTAGGCCTAGACCGTTTTGGCGGCCTAGACCGATGGCATTATAATTTAGGCTAAAGAAGAACAAAAAATCTTTTTGCGATGTCAAATAGGCGATTAAGCACGACAATTTACCTTCAGCAGCATGGTGTTAATCTAACCCGTGTTGAATAATAAAAATCATAATATTTTTATGTTTATCATTGTTTTATTTATTTATGCGCATCCGGACTGAAAGTTTTGGCTTTTTTATAAGAACGCAGAGCGTTTTCATGAGACCAACGACTTTTTACAGCCATAGAATATTTTATGAGACAATACAACAATGTACTAAAGACTGAGCTTATTTTTAGATTGGGTTTTGGGTGGGTGTGGTTTGGGAGGAAAGAGGATTTTTATTCAACAATATCTGGGTAAATATTAAATTAAAGGTTTGTATGAAGTGTGACCATGATATCTTAGACATGTCTCTATTTATTTTTATTTCATTTGGTTTGTTTGCAATCGTTGTTCTTTCTACGGGATTTAAACTGGATGAAAGAAATGAAAGGGTTGTGTTTTTTTCTCTTTTCCATAGATCTCTACAAATGTATGTACAATGGATATATTTTCTCTTCAAAAGTCTACACGTTATACTTTTTTTCGTGCCTATGATTCAGTATGATAGGATTTAATAGTTTTCAACTTAGCGGTGCATGCACCGGTATTAAATAACTAAAACCATCGTGCACAGTAAACGATAAACTCCCCGCTCGTTTGGTTACAATTTCAATATACAATTGACATCTTCCTCCTCTTTGTAAACGTAAATTATTGTTATGAATCAGATATTGAATTTTATTTTAAAAAAACAATAATAATTATGATGCTTTTTTATCATAAATGTATTAGACATACGTCGATAGTTTGCAAATACATCTGCTTAATATCAAACAATGTTTTAGAAATAAACTTAATTTGTGGATTATTTTGGGGAGTATATCAACTCATGGGGCGACCAACCCCACCCAGCAGGTCTGCAGGAGGTGGATAGCGAAATGACCTCTAGATATAGGGGTTAATTGCGGATAAAGGTTAAACCTAAAGAAGTAGCCCCGAACCAAACAGCAGCTGTCTAAGAGAAGGGGTGGGGTGGCCAGATGGTACTACAACTTTATTGATAGCCCAAAATTCTATGACTATGCAGCATGGTGAACGAAGGGCGCCAAAGAAAAACAACCTTACACCCAAGTAGATGAGACTCGTCAGCCATCTCGGAGAAGGCAAACTCCGAACACAATGCCGGACATGTAGAGTTTATAAGTACATAAATACAATCGCATAAGAGAAGGATACCCCAACAGCAAACGCCTGATCCTCCTAGCAAGATAGTTGGGCAGCTGCAGGCCAACAACCTTCCCCCACAAAAACTATGAACATTAATCAGAATGAATACAGACAATATGGTGTAGCTGGGGTGGTCAGAAATGAGTACATGGTCGCGTACATTCGTTTCAGCAGCAGACCTTACTTTACCTTGAATTGATATGAACGGAAAGACCCTTGCGAAAGTGGTAGGCATCTTTTTGTTGTTGTTTCATAACTGTTTGAGACTTGAACGCAAAGACAGGAGTGGTAGGGTAGGGAACCTGTGTGTATTCTAGAGGAAGAACAGGAGAAATATATACATTTCTCATCGACGGGATGCTGTTGTACAATATAAGAGTACGGCTATGTCAGTGTGTCAATGCTATCTCTGACCTGTGAAACAAAACTGTTAACGTAAAGCGGGCAGGTTGTAGGTAGAAAAAAGGCATCATTCACTCTTCACATACGGTACATCAACACCAACAACCAAATGATGTTTCTGATAAAGAAGATATAGGAGAAGGCCTTGAAAAAAAAACAAACAGCAAACCGATGCTTTCTACCTAGATCTACATGTCTGATCATATCAACGCACAGGGCGACAGACCCCGGCCCAGCGGGTACGCACGTTGTGGACATGACCTTGTCTTCGCGGACGACCTGGCCTTAATTTCCTCAACAACAAAACTCCACATACAACAACAAACACAACAAAAATGAATGCAATAGCCAATAACGTTCAAAATAAATACCGCAAAAAACAAAAAGATGAGGATGAATACCAGACAAGAAGGAAGAATCCAAATTTTAAATGGAGAAATAAAGGAACTATATCTAGAAGCTACAGTATCTAAGGAAGGTGGTGGCATACAAATACAAGACATGAAAAACAAAATGAGCAAAGCAAGGAATGCATTCACAAGACTCCCCAAAATATGGAAAGCTAATAACATCAAATTATAGACAAAACTAAGATGGAAAAAACTATATTGGTACGGGTATTGCTTTACGGTGCGAAACATGGAATATAAACAAGAAAGATTATCATAACATTGACACATTCAACAGTAAATTAATGTCTAAGGCAAATAAAGAAAATATGATGGCAAGAAAGAGTAACAAACAAATAAATATTAGAAATGTTAGGAATGAAAACATTAAGTGAAGAAGTGAGAGATACAGAAAATGGAAGTTTATAGGACACATATTACGACAAGACCAAGAGAACGACTGGAATCTCGCACTGGACACCAGAAGGAAGAAGCACGGGACGACCGAAAACAACATGGAGACGGAAAGAACAAGGGCTGGATGGAAGACCTGGAATGAAACAAGGACCGCAGCAAGTAACAAAGAGGACTGGAGACAATCTGTCGAGGCTTTATGAACCACACGGTACAAAGCAGATAGATGAGATAAGGTATAAAAGATAAAGATTGGTTTATAGGCCATATCCCCGCACAACTGCACGCTCACCGACTGTACATCATTTATCCCCTAGAAAGCCATTTCATTCAAAGTCCTTCTCACTCACGGTGGAGCATACAGTACACAAGTCTGTTATGCTTTTCGTAATAGACTTAACACTGACAAGATCGTTCTATATCTATAGCTTGGTACTCATTCACACCTGAGTCAGATGAGGAGAGCAGAGTGAAGTACCTCCCTAAGAGTGAAACGCTGTGAAAAATATTTGTACCAGCCGTGGAGCTTGAACCAGTGTCGTCGTGATTACAAGCTTGCAACCCTACGGTTCAGCTGCAACGTCTCTACCTACATGTAGCAATGTAGTTAAATCGTCTAAGCGCTGCTTTGTTTCGATCCCTGAAGGCGACGGCCATTAATTTTGTTCTTCTCTGGAATGTTTTTCTTTCTGACACTGCATCATGCTCTTTTCGTTCATTACATGTCCTGACAGGATCAGGGAAGGGGAAGAAACGGTGGATTGATGAAATGAAAATTAACACAATTTACACTTCGACGACAAATGTTTTAATACAAAGAAGTTGAAATGCTGCTGTGTACATCTGACATATCGTGAAATTAAAGAACAAACTGTCTTTAAATTCAACAGCATAATTAACGTACACTAATCACACATAACATGACATGTAACGCACGCTATTTCAGTCTGGTAAAAACAAGCACGATCTCGAATCAAACGACGCTAACATATTACTACTACTACATACGACAAGCAGACAACTTCTTATATCTTGGCCTGTGGATCATGTATTGTAAAATAGACAGAGATGTCAAAATAGTAAACACCTGGACAGCACTTAGTAAACTACACACATTTTGGAAATCAAGTCTAGACAGCAACTTATTTACTTAGGCCTATTGCTCTGTTCTGGGCTCCCTGCTGAATTCCTGTCCACTTGGTTCCCTGCATCCTCATGTGGTTTTCAGTGTCTCGTCTCGTGCTGCGAGGTCGGCCTTTCTTCCTTTTCCCCTGCGGCTTCCCGCCCGGAGGCTCATGACGGAAACAACATCAAAATAGAATTCTCCAGAGCAACAGTGGAATCAACCCTTCTATACGGATTCAGCACATGAACATTGACAGAGGTTCTTAATAAAATAAAATAAATGGCGCATATAATTTATATACTAAAGTGATTTTTGTCGTTCAGAACATATGATGGCAAGAACATATAAACAACAGAACATTACAACATTAACAACCGCAATAGCCATAAATATATTAAAATTCCGAGAAGCAAAGAAGAGCTGGTTAATAAAGTAATTATATGGGAACCAAGACATGGAAAGAGATCAAGGGAGAGGCCATCACACACACATACTTGAATCAGCTGAAGGAAAACACCATACTGCCAAGAGACATGCTGCCACAGCGATGAAGGATAGAGACATATGGAGGAAAAGGTTATGCGCATCCAACTGAGGTCGATGGAGTAAGTACGTAAGTAAGCAGTAAGTAAGTAAATAAGTAAGTAAGTAGGTAATCAAGCATATAAGTAAGTAAGAAAGTAAGTACATGTAAATTAGTAAGTAAGTAAGTAAATAAATAAATTAATAGATTTAAGATAATATTCAATCATCCCAGAAGGGCAATTGCAGGCTGTTTGATGAACGACATACTCAAACTCTCGAAAGGACGAAAACGCAGCACCCACGAACTACAAATACCATGCTGAGACATGTCCTCCCGGTGTTGTTAGTCTACGTGTCATGTGACTGAGCATCTCGATAATACACACGCTTATCAGGATGTACATCCCTAAAAATCAAAAACAAAAAGGGAGGCAAGGAGCATGTCGGAAGTGAAGGATAATGACATTAGATATTATTAAAGCCCCAAAGGAACAAAGACGAGACAAATACTGGGAATAGACAGAACAGATTGAACCCGCGGCCAAGTAGCCATGGTCTGATAACTTAACCCGCTGAATCACTCGCATACCACACCAGTAATCGGCAACATCTGATGGAAATAGTGTCATGTCACGAAAAGAAAACAAATTAGGAATTACTACCTTCTGGTAGGTACTTTGCAAAATAACAACAACAATGTAAACAAACAAGTACACAAAACACTTAACCAAGACAAAACAAATCTGAGGTGCATTTTTCACTTTATTGGATCTTTTGTTCAGGTACCCGGTATATGAAATATGTTAAGAACAAATACCATGTAATTCATTAAGAAATTTGCATTAGTAAAACAGAAAAACTGATAGAACATCGTTTTTTTGAAAGGCAAGACAAAACAAATCGATTGGCAGGCCCATTAACCTTTTGTTTATGCGCATGAAAGGGGAGGAAACTGCAGTAACATTGACAGAATCATTAAAAGAGTAGGACTGGTAAATGCACAACAGAAATTAACTTTTTTAGTGGTCTTCTAATCAAAGCACACTCAGGAAAATAAATACCAAAGCAAATGACTCTACACATCCCAAACATAGATTGATTTCCAAATCAAATAGAAGTCAGCCGTGGTTATCAGTCACCACAAAAACTGATATACATTTTGCCTTACACAATGCGAATGTTAAATGGGCATGCTAATCGTTGAATCCTGTGGTTGGCGTGGTGTGTCGGGTTCATTGTGATTGTAATATTATGTTGTGTATTATTTCTTGAGTTGAATGATGACATTTTTGTCTATCTGCCTGTACATGCATTTTATGGAACTTGAAATAAATTTTAACGAATACTATATTTATCTGAACGTTTACCCTTTAAAGGCGTAATTATTTATAACTGTTAGTGTGCATTAGCCCATGATTTTTATATGTTATATAGGCCTTTTGAATTTAGTATGTCCCTGTTATAATGTAGTCTTTTAAGCATGTATGTAAAAAGAATTTCCCGAAAGGGATTGATAAAGTATTATCATTATTATTATTATTATTAAAACTTCAAGACTTTTGTTGCCAAAATTGATGGCAACGGACGATCTCAGAACAACATCTGCAAGGTGTATGCTTACTGAACGGACACACTGAATTGTGCCTTATTATGATTACTTTTGCACACTCTAATACGATGTGCTAAAAATAGTAAAAATACATGCCATTCAAAGCCATTGTCTTTCTTTGCCTCCCACCTCTTCCTCCTGTTAAAAAGAAAGCCTAATAAGCGAATATTCAACTTAGCCCTCAGCCCCAGCAACAACAAAAAACAACCACAAAAAATCAACACAAAACCCCCAGTAAAACAAAGAAATTAGATCTACAATTACCTCTCCTCCAAGAAAAGATCCCAACCCTCCAAAACCCTTCAACAAAACAAAATAAACAACCTAAAAAATAAACCAAAAACGTCCGTTGTTTCGTTTCGCTGTCGTTGGATAACAACTCGGCGAATCAATACTAAGACGGCGCTGTTTTTCGCACATGCGCAATCTAAGCTTCTCGGACATTTTCCTTCTCGCCGGCCATTGTTGTACAAAGCATTATGACGGCCATCGTGCCCCAAAGAGGCTTCAGATAACAAAAATATTATGTTCCACTCATAATTCATCTGAGGTGCATTTTTCACTTTATTGGATCTTTTGTCCAGGTAGATATAACATATTAAGGACAAATACCATGTAATTCATTAAGAAATTTGCATTTGTAAAGCCCAAAAAACTGATGGAAATCCATTTTGTTTCAAAGGCAGAACGAAATCCTTTACTTCACTCGTGTTGTGAGTGACCCACATTTTTCTCTAAGTCTTATCTCCTTTCTCCACTCTCAATTCCATTTCTATCCTTGTCATCCAAGCTTACACTTTCAAATGCTGCCTTTACTATGTGTCATTAGATCTACAACCCTTATGATGCTGCAAATTAGAAGGAAAAGTAGAGGAAATTTTTAGCCCTCTCTAATCTTTTAGAGTTAGGTCTAAAATCTAGATCTAGGCTTCTGTAGATGAAAGGAAATACTATAGTGGAAGGACTCCCAGATGGGCACATACTATCACCTTCTCTGACCCTAAAACCCCCCACTGTCCACACCTCAACCTGCCCCCAAGCCCCATATCTGAGGCTCGGTTTGGTTCCCCTCGGCTCCGGCAGCTCATCACAATGAAAATCACACCGTGTGCCCTACTATGACAGCCCTCTTGAAATTGAACCTTTGTAGTTTCCCAGGCCAACACAAATGTTTTTATTAAGTCAAGAAGAGCGCCGGCACTTAAGCTTTTTGAATCGAAATTTCCACTTTCTTAATTGGTTTATGCCGTAGTTTGACCTATAAGTTCATAGTTAAACAACTGCCAATGAGATTAAACTTTAAAAAAAAAGTTTGTAGCTTTTCTCGTGGCTTCAGTCTAATCTGTCTTTCATGAAAGTGACGCTTTCCCATTAAACTCACTCTGTGCAAGTTGGTTCTGATTAGATTACACGTTTAGTCTTCAGTTAAAGTTTCTTTTGTTGCAATAATATCTCAATATAGATTCCTTTTTCTTTCAACTTTCAGAAAATGCATGTTTTATAGGTCTTTTATCATCTATAAGCATGAAATCATCGTTCAAACTTAAGTTAAAATCCTAGCTTCACCCTTTGCATATTTGATTTTTCATGCAAATGGCTGGGGCAACTGCTCACACCCTCACTATAAGGTCACTTCCAGTAACACCGCTAGTGCTTCTTGGGTTGATGCACAGTTTATTATCAGACCTTCCATTTCTCTGCCTTTAGGCGGAATACCGGCAGTTTTATCATTTGCCAACATTTTTCCATCGAACGAAAATTTTATTTTTATTTTCGAACATTTGCGATTCAAATGGCAGAAATGACGAATGTCGGAAGAAACGAGTTAAAAATGAGACTGAATTCAATAGATGGGTGATGGCCTGGTCAGAAATCACACTACCCTGTCAACTTGTAGTGATAGTTTGTCAACTAGTTTCTGATTGCCGTTGCTCTGGCTGAGTGAGGCGCTTTTATAGTAGGTACCACAAGCCAACTTTTCGAAATCGTCAGAGAGTAAATCCAGTGATATATTCACAGGGATGCCACTTTTCCGGTTTTAGCCGGAAATCCGACTTTTTCGCCACCAGCAGATTCTCAGCCGGATATTCTGGCTCCGTCATTTTCGCCGACTCGTGCAACCGAAACTTTTTGGTCGGAATAAAATTTTGATATCCAGACAGACATTGTAAATACAAGAACAACACACTTTATTTCAACAAAATCTATTAATAAATAACCAAGATATGAATTTTTGAAGTTTTATTTGGACATAATATTTTAAGTCCTTTTTCCTGAACAATTTCGGTCGATTTGAACGTAGAATAAAATAATAAAATAAAATGATTAACAGCATATGACTACATAAATTACATCTGTACAAGGAACAGATGTGGAACATTCAAAGAAAATACTTTTTTACATTCTAAATCTTATAGAATATGGTGCCCTAAAAACTATTTTGGCCTTGGATAAAACAGCCCAAATTTCGTTTAGCCAGAACCCAAATATCAGTTTTCACAAGATCATAACAGATATTTGAGATCAATGAAACGGTCAAAATTCATAGAATACATTCAGAATGATATATAGATAATGTCCAATTTTTTAAAAGCAATTTGTTCATTACATTTTAATTTTATGATGTGATGAAAGTTGTCTCCTACGCAAAATTGCCTATTTGGTAAAAAAAACAAAACAACAGATAATGTTTAAAAATGTAACAAAAATTTATCATAAATTGAGAACGAGCAAAGCTACAGAGTTGAATAATATATAACATTAAAGGGAATTTTAAGATCTGTCCATTCAACTAATGAACAATTCAATATAATTTTTTCAAGGAAGTGACTTTCATTACAGGCAATCTGGGGAAAAAAGGAGAAAGGTTGAAAATTGGATTGTGAAATTTAACTAAGCCTATAACTTTGCAACCATCAGCTGGATTTGTTTGAAACATAATACTATTGCTAAAATGAGTCTTCCGTGGTTTCCTCGGTCTCCCGCTGATTTTTGCAAATTTTTCATTTTCTTTTCAATTCTGCGAATCTTTTTATAAAAGACCAGTGAAGTCAGAATTGATACTTGTACTCGTGTCATGGTATCGCAACTGCATATATTCGATATTACTACTATTTTGATATGGATAATAAAAGTAATTTTGTGGTGAAATTAAGGTGATAGACCTAGATAATCTAGATCTGGATAAATTTCTGACTGTTTCAAGGTGGGCTCTGTCTTATTTTACTTGGTTGTTTTTAATTATTAAATTTTCGGCCCGGTGTGGTTGCCTTGCATTGGTGGTGGACTTTGAGAAACCCTGCACCATGAAGACTCCTGGTAAATGCGAGGCTAGTCGCGTCAGGGAAATATACTAAAAAATTAAGAACAAAGTTAGATTTTAATGGTTGGGTACCAGTGTTAAGTTAAAGTCAAGGAAATTTCCAGACTGAGGTGAAACTTGGTGACAACGGAAAATTGGACATTCCTGGTAAAGCGCCGTGTTCATATTGCAGTGATGGAGGTAAACACTGTTAACTCACTTACTACCATGACCGCACATGTGCCGGCCTCAAACGATAAGCCGCACGCTCTCGAGACCGCACCCCTGTCGGCCTCGTATTTACTTTTCTCTCTACATAGCTGCCAGCGTTCCATATAATACGGACTTATTCCGTTATTTCGTCTATCCGTCCGTAAATCCGATTTTACTGCACTGAGTCCGTATTTCGTAATTTTCCGTATCCACCATGGCTGGTGGAACCGTTTCTGCAAGGTCCGGAGCCCCATTCGAGTATATTTTTGCGAATTTTTAATGGCGTCCAAGCAGTCTGTGAACCGGATGTATATAATGTAATAATAGTAACAATTTCCGGGTCACGGATGACAAAGAGCATTATTTGGGCGCTTTAGGCCAGGCCGAGACTAGGCTAGACTGTTCACTTTCATTCAATCGCTTGTCGTCTTCACATGTGTATTCAGTTTAGTGCCCTCTTCGACAATACAGATTATTAGCTGCCTTTGTTGTTCATTCGTCTTGGATATAGATCTATTCTAATTCTAGTGACTTTGTGCCGTGTGAGATCTTGATCGACATTACGCTCTTCGACTTACACAATACGGATTAGATATCTAGATCTAGATTTAGAATCTAGATAGATCTAGATTTAGAATCTAGATAGATCTAGTTGTTGGTTGATTTTTAAGATATTAAATTTAAGGGTAAATTTAAAGACTGCATTGAGAACTCTGAACTGACTGGATATTATTGTTACGGATTTATTAGAGATCTATTCTAGATCTAGTGCCTTACGTTCATCGAGGATCTAATCTAGATTTGAGATTTAGTTTAGATGTGGTGATTTTAAGACTGCATTGAGAACTCCGAACTGACTGATCTCTATTATTAATATTTATTGATATTATTATTAATATTATCTATCTAGACTAGATCTAGAACTAGATTTAAAAGAATGGCTTTCCCTCCCCCACCTTCAAAAAAGAAAAGGCGGGAACAGCATTTCTCTCAAAAATATGCTGAGATTATTTTTTATTTTGATTGCAACTAATACCAATGGTGAGCATTTCGATTCATTATTCACATATAATATGTCTCATATTGCAGGTTGACTAAGTTTAAGAGCTACTTTTATGATAGTAATAGAGATGGGGGAAAAATTTTGCGGCAGTATGAAATATCGAGGTGTCGTAAGGGGGTGTTCCTTATTTTGGTTTTTGAAACTTGGCAGCTATGTCTCTATATGAACCGACGGAAAGCACTTTATTTATCTTCTCAGTGCAGAAGAGTCGAATTACTTATAGTGACTTCCCTTGATTCAGGAGTAGATCTTCTGACACCAAGTTATGAAGTTACTGACAGCCGCATTTTCAGTCAGCCATGGCTTTAATAGTCGACAGAGAAGAAACGTTTTTGAAGTTTTAGATTCTTTACGCAAGATAGATCAGACATCGATGATTCTGATCTGGATGATAGTGCTTCTGACCCTACTTTCCTCGTGAGAAATGACGATCTTATGTGTGACTCAGTCGATTAGACGGCACCCAGTGACAGAAAACGTCGTAGGCTGGCAGTGTCAGTGTCAGACTCCTTGAACTCTGAACAGGCTTCAACTTCTACTGGGGCCGGTACCGGTAGATCTAGATCTAGACCTACTGCATCTACGTCAAAATTACATTGACTAAAAAAATATTTCTCCACTTATTTATAGAGTCATCTTCAAACATTATATTCTGTGTGATTATTTCTGTTATAATTTGGACTTTATACTCAAAATCATTGGTTGTATGGACACTTATGGAAATTTTGTGTGAAAGGATGTGAGGAAATTTGATTTAAAAAAAAAGTTTGTGTGGGTAAAATATACCTTTTTTAAAATTTTCATAAAAAACCATAAGAGATCAATCGAAAATTCTTTTTGTATTACAAAAGTTCTTTTAAAGGGCTTTATTTTGCTGTAGTTTCATGCATGTAACATGTATGGTCAGGTATATGTGATTTTTAAAAATTTGTCTAAAATAGCTGGTAGGGAGTGGCTTGGTCTTGGCCCAGGGGCCGGTAGTGAGTGAGTTAAAATTGGTCTAAAAGGCAATCAGTTTAAAATTTTCCTCCTTTTTCACTTATTAAATAAGTTTTAATAAACGTGCGTAGATGGTCTTTACATTGCCTGTCATTTGGACGTTTCGCCTAGACAAAACTTTCTGTAGCTGATCTTGACAAGATCTCAATCTAGATTTAGACTAGGCCGACAGTACACATAGATCTAGAATCTAGATATACCTAGATTTGTATCCGGTCTCTCCAGATATTTAATGTGTAGGCTTTGCCTCTATTATTATTATTATTATTAACATTAACTTATTTATCATCATCGTGACATTATTATTACTATCAATACTATATTATTATTGTCATTGCTTTCCCCTGAAACTTCACTGCACATTCATTCATAGTATAGTATTACTTTAGTATACACCCTCATCATACTCATACAGATATAGAATAGAATTTATTCTAGGCCTATCAAACTCAAGTATTTTGACATGTCTTCATTACTAAACACTAGATCTACCTGCGGTAAGGGTTTGCAACGCTATTACTATATCTTTCATTTACATCAAATATGTATAGTAACAGTACATTGTGTTTTTAAATAATTATAAAATACTCCCCGATTGAAGATTTTAATGTTTCATTTAAAGAATGTTGACTTTGCATCTCAGCGAAAGCTATCGGGGTGTTCGCCGGGATCGCTGGTCATTGGCAGAGCCATGACCTACTCTTGTTTAAGCTGCCACCGCTGTGGTAGAGGACTGGTCGATTGCGTTGCTGGGTTTGTTTGATAAAGAACCGTTTCACCAAGAAAACAGTTATTGTTTTGAAATTAAGAGCTGTTAAAAGTGCAAATAATGAGCTTTTAACCATATCACTTTCGAGTTTTACAAATTTGGGCAAGGGACTCTAGGAGGCCCCTTTTCCGGCTTTAGTTGGAAATCTGGCCTTTTCAACACTAGCAGGTTCTCAGCCGGATATTCCGGCTCCGTCATTTTAGTCGACCCGCTTTCCGCCGTTGTCATTTTCACCGCCTCGCATGAGCCATAACTTTTTTGGTCATAATAAAATTTTGGGTGCCACCGGTTGACCGGGAACCCAGACATTTCTTTGCGCAAGCGCGCGTTGCATTGTTCACTTCCTTTCAGTACTGAATTTAAACATGTAGTGTGAAGTCGAAGTAGATTTTAATGTAAAGTGAAGAAAGCAAGATGAAGCTGTGTGAGAGAAGATTTCGTGAAAAGAGGTGAATGTATTAGGAATTTAGAGAAAAGTGAAAAACAGATTCAAATGTGAGTGGCTGCAAAAAAAAATAATTCTGGATGGAGGTTATTTCTAATTGCTTCAGGAAATTGAAGGAAGCAGGCTTTGTGTACTGTATAATGTGTGAGGACATATTTAATTATGGAAGCAGCGGAAAGAAGGCTCTTACAACTCACGTTAAACGGCCAAATCATGTTAGAAACCACAAAGAAAAATTGTCAGAAAAGGCGACACACAACCAGCGCTAGCAGCAATGTTTCAAAGATTAAAACAAATTGAGGATTGTGATGGTGAAAAGGATTCTCTTCCATGATATGGTGCACCTGAAAATGTGAAGGATGCTATCGGGCCGATTGTTTTAGATCCTACTTCTAGATCTACCTTAGTTCCCACTCAACCGCGAATTGTCAGTATAGCTGATAGACAGTCACACCAAGAAGCCATGATCATAGCTTTCATAGCACAGCATTCCCTACATTTCTCTTGCCCCTAAAATTGTGTCACTTGCACAGGAACTCAACAAAGACTTAAAGCTCATGAAGGTTTGAAATGGGGGGGGGGGCAAACTTGTGGTACCTATTTCTAGTGTCAATGTGCGTGTTGTTTATCATCGATTTCTTGGATAACTTTTTAAAGATAAAATTACGGAAGTCAATGACCTGCCACTAGAGGAATAAGCACGCCCTTTCTTTCAGTGCAAAGATATAAACGTGAACAACAATCTTATTTGTATGATGAGGAATTTAACCCTTTTTATGGTTGAATGTCGGTCAGCTGAGCGCAAGGTGAAAGTAAGAGTTCCTGTTAAACGGCTTACCCTGCTATGTTTACATTTATTGGCCAAGATTATCATTTCTATGATTGTCACACTAAAATGCGTACAAATCTTTATTAAGACAGGGGGTTTCAGATTTTGGAAAGTCGTGTATCAATGATTGGTTAACCCCGGTATTATTGTTTCAAATCACATAAAAATGTGATTTTGAACAGGAAACTGAAAAAGAACTACAGGTAAGTATTTCAACAAAATGAAAGACACTGGTGAAGTCTGCGCATTTGATGTCAGTGAGGCCAATCTAAGTAACCAAAACGATAAAGTAAAATGCAAAAAAGCAACGTGCACAAATAATATGATTAAATGTCTGGTTTAAAAAAAAATCATTGCATTGACAATCATCAATAATAAGTATAATTGCATTAAGAATGAGTATATATAGAGTATATGATTGAATCATAATATAATTTTATAAGATCAACAAGTTCACCCAACACCTTTATTTTCGCACTCTCACTTTCGCACAACTGACATGACACCACAGTTTTGTCCAATGCTTTCGGAGTTTACATGGGTTTCTACTCATAATATTCTGCAGCACCTTCAATTTTCCATCTTAATCGTAAGAGTTACAAGTTAATTTTAAATCGCAACGTCAAACAGTGTCGGACGAAGTTACAATTACTGGGTACCGCCTTCTTGGAAAGACCGCTTGCTTCGCAGAATTGGAATTGTGAAACAAGTACTCACAAATCCGATACTCATTTTATATTTTTTGTCCAAGTGCCATACGAAAGTTTGACCATACCTCGCTTTGAAATCACAATGGCGTTTTAATGACAATGTTTAAGAAATAAAAATTGATGGATGGTGAATGAATGATTTATGATAAGTTGATGAATGTGTATGAAGCTAAACTGATTTGTCTATATTTTATATTTTTTATGTATGTTGTTTCACCACACTATTTATTTACCTATTTACTCACCTTTGCATCTTTATATATACTTCTCCTAAAATATATACATAATGATTATCAATTCAAATGCATCGATTAAAAATTTAAAAAAAATGGAAATTGTGATAAGGATCAATAAAGACAATTGAATAGGAAATCGTTTCACACCGATTGAAGCGTAATCATTACGTATGCTTTTGAAAAAAGTGAAATTTTGCCTCATTTACAATTTTAATGATTGATTATGCCTTTATTACATTTTCTCCTCTATCTCAAGTTGTAAAAGCCTATGCAGACCTGACATTTCCACTTTGCTTTCTCTCACCGACGAGGCCTCGCCTCTATAAGAAAGACATTTTGAACCCCCCCTCTCTCTCTCTCTCTCTCTCTCTCTCTCTCTCTCTCTCTCTCTCTCTCTCTCTCTCTCTCTCTCTCTCTCTCTCTCTCTCTCTCTCTCTCTCTCTCTCTCTCTCTCTCTCTCTCTCTCTCTCTCTCTCTCTCTCTCTCTCTCTCTCTCTCTCTCTCTCTCTCTCTCTCTCTCTCTCTCTCTCTCTCTCTCTCTCTCTCTCTCTCTCTCTCTCTCTCTCTCTCTCTCTCTCTCTCTCTCTCTCTCTCTCTCTCTCTCTCTCTCTCTCTCTCTCTCTCTCTCTCTCTCTCTCTCTCTCTCTCTCTCTCTCTCTCTCTCTCTCTCTCTCTCTCTCTCTCTCTCTCTCTCTCTCTCTCTCTCTCTCTCTCTCTCTCCTCTCTCTCGGTGTATAGAGAGAGCATCCTGATTAACGTATGCACCTGTACAGTAGCATTGTGTTGTAATATTATTACAAGTCTGCCTTTTACTACTACTACTGCACATACATATTGATTTTTTCAAGGTTCTGTTAGTGCCGTTTACACTTTTGGTAGAAATATTCTGGCTTAATTTGAACTAAGGAAGTGCTGCTACTTTGATTTGGGCTTATCTTATATCTGAAACTCATGTCCAATTGTGAGTGGTTGTGTGCCACTAGTAGGTTCTACTTCTTTCTTTTCCCTCTTTCTTTTCCCTCTTTCATTTATCTTTCATCTGTTTGTCCTGAGATCAACAATGTATCTGGTGGAGAAGGTAAAATTAAATAAAACAAAAGTTTGTCTCCTTATTGTAGATCGCTAGATATAGATGTGAAGGCAAACTACCGATAATAACTGGTTTAGATATAAGAGATGAGTTTTTAACTAGGGATGAATTCTCCTATTAAATAGTTACTTAGGTTGATATTCAGACCCAGATTTTTCAATGTCAAGGTTGTTAATTTTCGTTTGAAATTACGAAAGATTGAGGGAGCTGTTACTAAATTTTGAGGCTGAAATTATGCAGGTCTGGTGTGATTGATTTCTGTTCCCTTTGTTTTATTATATAATTTTCTTTACATCTCGAACTGTATTTAATAGGCAAATGTGAAACTCATGAAACAAATGTCTCATATCGTATAGTAAGTCTCAATCTTTTGTTTTCTCTTTTAAGGTGCAAATAAATCAACATGAATAGTGAATCAGCCAACAAGTTTATTGCAGCTCTCGTTAAGTCCCTCCAAACTCTTTGTCATGGATATGTGGAGTTTGATGATGGCATTGAAATCATTGGACATCTTTATCTAAATATTGACAGTGGCTCTACATTTGATTATGTTGTTAAAGAAAAAGTATGTAAGAACACAGACAATGCAACAGTTTTTGTTAGCAAGAGTTTCCATGCTGAAGGAAAACCAGAGAATACTCTTATAATTGGCGACAAGGAAGTAGAAGATAAACTGGCAGCAAATTTAGAAGACCACGCTGGGACCACCAGACTCCAATCAGCTATTACCAACATAAGCAATGTTTTGTCAGGGACGCAGAGTCATCACCCATCACATTCGTCATCACCTCAGAATACAGGAAAACGGAAACGGGAACACAATGGAAACTACAGCCAACCTCCATATAAGTATACCACTCTTCAAACAACATCACCATCATCTGCCATGCCATATTTCAGCAACAACCCTGCTAAGCACCATTCTTCCAATCGGGACAATTCAAAACATTACAACAATCCTCAGAGTGAATTCTTTGGAGGAGACAGCAATCAGAGTTCTGGGATGGGTCCTGATGATGAAGAAGATCTGGATTTAGATGTCACATTTGTTAAAGAGGAATATGCTGAAAGAAACGCTGCTCATAGAGCTGCTGCTGCAGCCAGGGCTCATCAAGGTAATATTTTTTAATATGCTCTGTTGGAAACCATTTCTGTTCACCTAAACTACATTATATACCAAAATTAATGCATGTAATATATTATAGTATTTCCTACTCAAAAAGTCTCTAACAGGATATTATTATCATTGTTCATCAATAGATGTTTTTAAATAGACGTTTTCGAACAATAGTGACAAATGTGTGCAATGCTTAAAGATTATTAGATTTCTTTTGATCAGATCGATAGTTTTGAATCAGTTTTTGAATAGATGTGCCAAAGATTCTAAACTGTTTTTCAGACTTCAATTGTTGTCTTAAATCTTAGAGAGAAAGAGAGTGGAGTATATGATTATGAAATTTCTCAAGGATTGGGAATTAAAAAAAACCCCCATCAAAATTAGGATTAACCCATTACACTTGCTAAGCCTGATAGCTCCATGTAAAATCGCCATGTCACGTTCAAATGTTTTACTCAGGCCATTGCGGAAATTTCATAGTTAAATCTTGTTCCCACGCTCAAGTGACTAGTTTTCACCACATGGAAATTGACCAAAACTTCAGGAGTTTTACAGTTTTTTTTACACTTTTTTTAGTAAGGTTGCAGAGTCTGTTATTAATTCAGTTTTGTTTGGAAAAAAACAACACGCTACATGCAGAAACTATAGGGCTTTAAAAAAATGAACCTTGTCATGTGGATAAATCTAGCAATTTTGCATGGGCACCTTTTTTGGGTGCTAAAATAGACATTGTACAAGATAAACATTATTACATTGTTTTATATTAAACATCTCTAATGCCATTTAGTAATCATATAGTAGCTGTTACTGTTTGTTTGTTATCCGCATTTCCATTAGGTAGGTCTTCTTGAGGCCAGGAAACTGGATCTCTAGCTCTATTGAAATGTTCACCAGATTTCAAATCAAAATACTGTCTGCATCAACAGTTTTTTCTCCAATTAATAGTGTAGACGTACGACTAGAATCTAGAAATCTCGGAAAGATTAATAGAACAAGATCCCTTGTACACATACATTTTTGTGTTAGTTACATATGTAGACAGACAAAAGGACAGGTTGGTGTGTTTTTAATAACCTTTCGCGAACATCAACAGAACCTTGATGTAAACTCAGATCTAGAGCCTACCCAACCAGAGGTCGGTTTCTCAGCTTTTTGTCAAATGAGGATAGTTTGGCCAAAGATGTTTCTGAACATAGAATACATAGTTGTCAACCAATATCTAAAAACATTTAGTAATTCGTCTTCTTTTGGTTTTGAGTTGTCAGTATTAAGGAGTTTTAGAGAGAGTTGATAAAAGTCCAGACGCCGTTCTTAGTTCGCAAAACAACCGTTGTATTTCGCCCGAAAGGCTAGTGATCTGCAAACTTTGTTAAAATTTGTTGTTTACCTGAGAAGGGATCACTTTAAGCTAAAAGATCAACTTTATCTGGAATATTACAAGCTTTTGTGTGAGTTGGAATTGATTTGCACAGTACAAGTATGTTTTTCGATTTGAAAAGGTTGGCAGCTATAGATATGAATGACAATGAAAGTGAATTTTATGATTCTCGTGGTTCAAATAGTGACAGCGATGATGGTCTTGACATTGAGCTGGACCAGATCAAGTAGCTAGAGATTGATGATCGGGTTTCTAATGTCAAATTAAAAGAATGTTTAGATTTTCCCCCAGTGTTCTATTTCTTTGATGTTATTGGTTTTTTGTATTTATGGAAAGGATTGATTATTTGTACATTTTAAAAAATCAAAAATTAATCAACTTGATCCATGAAAGTGTTGATGTCAAAGAAAATTATGGGTTATATTTCTTAGATCTTTTTTCCCCTTGCTTATGGTCTTGGGCATGACTTCTTGTCTGGCTGTTCTAGGTTAATTGTTAAGGGTGTAATGGGTTAAATAAAGAAGTCCATTGTGTTCTTAAGGTTAATATATTGTTAAACATTTAGTCCTAAAAGCTAATTTGGTAAAATGTCGTTAAGGATTGTTTTTATTTTCATAATTTCTGTGTTAGGATGTACATGTTCATCAACTTAATTATAGTCATCGTTGGCAAAAAAGCAATAAAACAAATTTAACAAAACAGGCCCAACCCACTTAGGGGTCAGAGAGTTGTTCAGTTAGTTATGTTAAATTTTTTTTCCCCATTCAGAAGTTGGGTGTTTGAAATATTTTTTTCAATTGTATCTGTAGATCCGTCCGCCAGCCAGGGAAATATGTTGCAGGAAAATAACAGTGGGGAAAGTGGTGGTAGTTATCCCATTGGATACCATTCCAACGCTCCAAGTCAACAATTTGTCGGAGGCGGTAGTGGTGATATAACAGGCATGGCACAGTCTTTTCAAGATCCTTCCCAAGTTGATATGAGTCAGCATCATGTTCCACCTCCTCCAAATCCTAGAAGTAAGTACTCCACTTTATTACATATTTATCTTCACTTGTTTTTTTTAGAACATAGATATTGATGTTTGAGCCCATACACATTCTGGTGTCTATACATCTTCTCACAAGTGATCAAATCATTGCAAATATCCTCAGAAAAATTTCTTCAAAGTTTTGCTGTGTCCACAAATTTGTTCGTTCCTGACTACTGTGTTCTTAAGGTTTCATGTTTTTCATTCTCTATGCTTTCCCAACATGGAAATTTTCCTTCCAATTTTGTTTTTAAAGGGATTATGTGTTTGGTTTATGATATATATGTTTATAATTATTAATACAAAAGGCATTGTGTGCATTATTATATATGTGACATGAGTTCTTGCATTGATTTTCTGCTGTGGGTTTTTCGTGATTCAAGTGCCCTAAAATTTGTCTTCATGTCAAATATTGAAGCGATTTTGATGTGTGCATCTTAACTTATTCCTCTAGTGAAGACCAAGACAAAATTTCACATAAAATACTACCATTTCAAGGATATATATTATAACCCCCCTCTTTTTGTTTTTTTTTTTCTGTTTTATTTTGTGCATTTAAGAAAGGATATTTTTTATGAAAACTTCAGAAACAGCTACACTGTTATTTTTGCTATTTTATTATCATGATCACATGAATGGTAAAAATCCTTTTTTAGCACAGAAAATGTAGTACACCTAACCTCAAGGAAAGTGAAATAGTTACAGAACTGTTTTCTTATATTCTTATTGAATTTATGAGTTGTTCTCTTTTCAATCACAAAATTAGAGCTAAGTCAACTCTATTTTCCCTTTGAGTTAATATAGTTAAAATATTTTTTTGATTGAATTGCTTTTTTATATATTTTTAAAATGAATGAAGATAATATCTTGTAGCTATTAGACTTTCCTCAATGCTTTTTGCACCCCAGTTCATTACAATTTTCCCATGGCCTTTTATGTTAGAAATGAGGCATATATGATAGTCACTGCCACTTTCTGTTCAATGTGATAATTTTTAGATGAAGATTTTTTATAACACTGACTTATCCTCCTCATCCCATTAGGCAGTGGATTCAATTATAAAACGGTTCCCATGATATGTGTGCTAACATAAATTATGATCAATGTGTCATACAGGAGATAAAACTTTTACTTTATGACTTTTTGAATTTGTAATAATTGCACTTCGCCAAAATAAACCTTTTTGTCATGAATGTCTTGAATTTTGGTGGTGACTACTGTATATTCACTCAAAAACTTTTCTTTCATTGATCTTCTTCTTTTCCCCCCATGGCCTGGACCTTTTAATAAGTTGATTTCTTTTTTTTGTCTGCTATTTTGAGATACAAGAATAGTAAATATTGATTTTATATGATATTGCACTCATGTTTTTTGAAAGGCCTTTATAAAAGGTGAATGTGACATTATTATTTGATATAATGTGTTGTCTTCGGGTTTGCACGAAGATTGACCTACTGCCTTATGTGAGAGCCTGGCATTGATTTGATATTTGTGTGTGGATGTATATAGAATTGGTAATGTGAGTGTGACAGAATGCTAATATTTGTTCTTGCAGGTATTATCACTCCTACTCTTGCACCTCCACCTCCACCTCCTACAACTAGTGACAACTCCCAAACTTTTCAAGTTCCTGTTGCTCCTACCAAATATTTCCGTTGCAATGTTTGTGGAATTATAATTCGGCACAAGAACAACATAAAGAGACACATGCGCCGACATAATGGTGACGTTTTTCAGTGTTCATATTGTCAATCTACTCATACATGCAAATGGCAATTGCAAAAGCATTTAGAGTATAAACATGGTGTTTATTCTGGATATGAATTCATACAGGCAAATGATGATAGTGAGGAAAAGGAAATGAAATTCATGACATTGTCAAATGAGGGAGAGGAGGATAAGGATAAAGTGATGCAATTACTACCACAGACAGATGATTATGATGAAAATAATGAAGAAAACCGGATGCAGTCAAAATCAGATGAAGAACAAGAAAATAATTGTCTAGAATAAGTGATGAAGGTATCACCTTTTGACATTGATGATTTTTAATTCTAATGGTTTTGGAATACAGTTTCGTTCTGCCTTTGTTGGATCTGACTTGTGGTTCATTTATTTTTCTTAGAATACACATTGGATTTTCATCTTAAAAAAAAAAAAAATTAGTCGTGGAAAAAGAGAAGGCTTGTAGATTCTGCTCAATTTAAATTAAATACTGACAGCATGCTCAGTTCAACACCCTTGAGAAATATCCTGCTTGTAACTTTTCATTTTGTCTAGGTAGGACCCCAACAATGCGAGTATTTTTTTTAAGTTGAGCATAAACACAAGCTTTCTTGTCTTTTCCAGATCCTGCCCTTGCTGGCAGTGGTGGTGGTGCACCTTTGCACAAGATGTGGTCTCAACATTTTAGCCACCCCCTTCCTCCTCCTACTACTTCTGCTGGCCCAATTAGTGAAGTGAGCAAACCTGTGTGTATTTATTCTTGTCCTGTGTGTGGTCTGCAAATTTCGCATCGGAAAAATGTCAGACGTCATATGAGGAAGCATACAGGAGAAATGTATTTCTGTGACCTTTGTGACTGGAAAGGAACTTGCCGTTGGAAAATGCAGAAGCACAGAGAGCTAAAACATGGAATTCCTGTTACGGTCCCATAGACCCTACCATGGACTCTTGTTAATTCATTGTCAATTCACTTTGTGAGAAATTTCTTAAACAGTGAAGTATTTTGATGTCTTATTTTTATTACGTTTTCATTTTCTTTGCATTTTTTATAAACGTGATGTAGTACTTTTAGTTACTGAAATGTTTTAAGTAAGTAATTGTACATAGATTTTGTGTGAGCTGCATATATAAATGATTTGTGACGTTTGTTTGAAGATGTCGGGCACTCTTCAGTGTTAGTCATTGTTTTGAATCATTTTTACTCTGTCACACATTTTTTACCTGTACCAAGAATGTTTGAGTTTATGCTTTTGCACTGCCTAATTCATTACAAATTGACTTCTCACCACTCTCATTATCATCTTTATACAGTATAGCTCCTTTGTTTACGATATCAAATTGTTTTTTTTTTTTCAATGTACAAGCTGAATAACTAGTGTGACCAGTCACTAAGATAGCAATTTGATTACAAAGAAAGCTGACAGATTAAGCTAATATCTATTTATATAGTTTTATTAAATCTCCCACATGAAAATGGCTTCTATCCGTGTGAACAATTGCGAGGAGGAACTTTATTTATATTCTTTACCCATTGCAGAGAAATAAGTCTTGTTTAGACATGCAGAATAAAGGAAATATAGAATAAAATAAATCACATACCAAGTACACATACATACTGTACATAGAATGATTTACTATCTTTGTTATTTTATTTTCCTTTTATTTCTGCATAGAAATGTTTACATTGTTCATGTTGAAACATGATTTTGTTATTTTGTTATGCCCATTTTGTACGCTTAATACATGTAGACCACATATGTGTGAGCTCCATTTCAATTTGGAATAAGGCTTTCAGACCTGCTGTCACCAAGTCTGAGCTATCTTTTTCTCTCACATAGGTTCATACTGTACCACTTTACATCATAATTTCAAACCAATTTGTATTTCTAAAATGTTAAAAGTTAATTTTACCGTCTTGCTGAATATTCAGTAGATTTACTTTCTGTGGGTCATCTTGAGGGCAGAAGAAAGCATTGAACATGCAGCACACGTTCAGTGTCACATACTTGTTGATGGATTGTATGATAATATCAGTATCTGTTATGATTCCTTCTTTTGGAGAAGGATGAATTTCGACTCAAAATATGTTGTAAATGTTACAAGAGAGTTTGTATGAGTATAGTTAAAAAAAAAAGGATAATACGCAGGCTAGTAGATAAAAAGTAATGACACAAAATATACTCAGCTGGACTTCAATGCCATCAAACTCCTTAAAACTCTTCCAATTGTTTTGTCGTGAGCTCATTACCTGCAACTGTAAAAATTATGAGAAAAATATATAATGTAATTGCATAGCTGCCACCTATTATTTAAAAAAATAAAAATTTAGTACTTTTTTAAAGCTTTGAGTTCGTAAGTGTATTTACCTTAAAATGTACGTACATGAGGGCTTATTGTAATTAAAACAAAAGACACCATAAATTAACGATAGAAACAGAGAGAATAGGGTGAAAGTCTGGAGACACCCTTCTGAGTTCACAAAACTACCATTTCACTTCGCCAGAAAGGTGTAATTATCCTGAAGGGGCTCAAATGAAGTTACATTATCAATGTTTTCTGGAATATTACAGGGCGTTTTGTAATTAAGAAAATTACTTTGGGTCTGCAGGCAGTGTTTCTCAATTTGAAAAGGCTGGCAGCTATGCAATTGGCATCTTTGCAATTATTTTTTAATGCTTGTATTACGTTCTATATATGAACTGTAAATATCAACTTTTTCTTTAATGTGACGTAACAAATTGGATTTCAATTCTCCTTGCATTTCCACATTTTAATGTTTTTGTGGAGAGGAGATTTATTTGTTTACTTTTTTAAATTGGCGATAAAGACATGATTGTTGTATACCAAATATTAATTGTATGATTTATTGCAAATTCAGAATGGTTTATCGTTGTTTTTTGTAACCCTCCCGTTTTGTTAAACTCATACCCAGTCATTATGTCTTCAGCCTAAAATACTTATTATGTTCACTTGAAAGCAAAATGACCCTGTACAACAATAACAGTTAATTGCCTTGCTTAAGAGCAATTACCGTAAATTTGGCATCCTGAATATGAAGGAAGGGTTTTTTTTGTATTTTAAGTTCGTGTCTTTGGAGTATTAAGATTTCTTGACTGTTCTCATTTGTAAGGAGACGTAAGATTTGATGACAAATCTCATTTGAGAGGAGACGTAAGGTTTCATGACGAAGCTCATTTGTAAGCAAGTGAATTCGTTTTGAATTGACCGCCATGCTTTGCAAAATGTATACATATTTACATCTTTCTGGTGATCGGGTTTTGCTTGACTGACTGGTCCCACCCATTTTCAGCCACACTGACGTCTGCAGATGACTCTCTGCTGCCCTCTGTGGGCTCGTTCAGCCTGGTTTCTGGGGGATTTGCACAATCAGCTGCATTCTCAGAGTCTGGAAAATTGAAGGGTGAATCAGTGATTCACACCATCAGGCAAAACAAATGGGCAGTGTCAAGAGCACGAGGTAAGATATACCATTTTTTGCTCTCCTTTCATGACTAAAAAAAATAAAGAAAAAGAAATCAATGACTAAGTCAACATGGAGTGCTGAAAGTAATGACAATGGTATAAGTGAGCCTGATTAATTTGTTTTAAAGGATTTTCCCCTCCTGACATCTTTCATTTTTAAATTTTAGACTTCGACCAGCCTAACATGTTATGAGACAAATGGTGCATGTAATGATGTTTTTAAATTGGCATCATAATAGAGTAAATGGCCTCTCCATTATTAGTTCTTGTTGTATCTTCTTCACTTTGAAGATCTCTTTTCTTTTTCTATTCGTGTGTGGGGATATATTTTTAGTTATGTGTTTTAAATTTTGTTTTATTATCAGGTCTTATTTAACAATTTAAATTGCATTTCCCCCCTCCAGAGTTCCTGAACAACCAAGGCATGTCTCCTAACTTTGAACAGTTCTCTGAAAGCCAGTTGAGTGAATTTATGCTCAGTTTTTATACATCTGCCCAAAAGAAAGATGGCGCTCCATTTTCTGGAACAGCTTTGCTTGCTTTCAGAACTGCCATCAATAGACATTTAAATCGGTGTGGGCGGACAGTGAGCTTGGCCACTTCTCAGATTTTCAAACCTTCCAATGCCGTTTTGTCAAGAATCATAAGCTGTACTATGAAAGTGAATCGTGCTATTTCTGTTCAAGATATTGTTCTTCTCTACTCAAGTAGTGTTCTCTCGATGTCAAATCCAGTCTCTGTTGTATAAGGTCTGGTTTGAATTACTTGTTCATAAGAGGAGCAAAATCATTTGGGACAAGGTCAGGGCTGACCACTTTATGTTCTCTCGTAATCCCTCTGGTAAACTGTTCATTACATGGAATACTTCCGGGTTGGGTAACACTGGACAGGTTACTATTCAGGGAACCGGTGGAAACTACTGTCCTGCAGAATCAGTACGCAATTATTTACAGCGAAGGCATAAATCTTGCCCTGCGTTTCTGCAAGTTCCAGCTTCTGAGGAAATGCTAAAAAGGGTATTTGGTATGTACCAGAGGAGCTTAAAGAATCCAAAGAAAGAGGTTTCATGAAGAAAATGTCAGTGCTTGCCAAATTGAGCCGCACGTATACAAATTCTTGCGTCTTGAATAGTTTTGAAGATTATTTTCAGGCCATGTTGACATTAAGAGCAGAAAATGACTAAATATATCACAATGAACAAAGGAAAACAGATTTTAATGTTTGATCTGGTAATGTAACTTATTTTCAAAATGTTATCTGTTAAAATTTTACGTTTGACTTTTGACCATTTTATTTTTTGTTTTTAGATTGTTATTAAAGAAGCTTACTCAAAAGAAAATTTTGTTATTAAAGTGGTTTTATCTGTTTTATTTAATATCTTGATTTATAAATCTGTGTTACGTGTGAAGAATTAGATTTTGTTTGAAGACATGTTGTCTTTGGAGTGAAGATAAATAATAAAAAAAAAGAAATTTTTACAAACGAATAGTTTGAATCTTTGGTTGATGAGCTTTTATTTAATTTTTAGAAAACTTTATATTGTTCTTTTCCATATGATTGAATTTGTCTTTCTACCGCTAATTGGTAAATTTTCTCGCTTTATAACATTGTTTAAAGGGAAAACCGATAATAAGTGACAACTCCCCCACTAAAGACAGAAGAAACACGTGATGTTTTTGGGTATAACCCTTTGTCAGACAACAAACGAGAAATATCTAGATCTATTAGAAATAAAAAAGATAAATCACGTCAACAACAAAGAGATGTGGCAATGTGAACCATCTAAATAGCCGTGAATAATACAAAGGAGCCACATTGTTTAGTAAATCTAAGTATTGCATGCAATGAATAACATTTTTGTTGTTGTTGGTGAGATATACCCATTAAAGTAATATCTGTCTTCAGATACTTTTGTCATACAATCTTGAATTTAAATATGAGGATGTCAAGTAGCAGAACACCTTTTGCAGTACAAAATACTTTGATTTGAATAGGGAAGGTTTCATTGGGATACTAAACAAAGGCAAGTATAAGTATCCATGCTTGCAATTCAAAATAGTTTTATTCAGAATGTAGATTTGTAGGTATTAAGACAAACAAATGCTAACGCCAAAAAAGAGGCGAGGGGTGATTTTATATGTGAATCCTAGCAGTGACAGCATGTTACATGTTTGTTAGTCCGAAAGATTATTTTAAGTCTAATGATAGAAAATATGAATATGGTGGTGACAAGTTTTATATGTGATATTGATTATAATGTGGAAAGTCAGTTAGAAACTGCTTTTATGGCATTATTGCCAAATAATATCTTTTTGACAAGTTTTGTAATATTCCATGTCTTGTCTTGCTGATGTAATAGTATATGGCAGGTGTTCCCTAACATTATCACCCCCCCCCCCCCCCCCCCCCCAATGAACTCATGTAGATGTCAGTGATGTTTAGAAACCTCCAGTTTTAAGACATGATTTGAGCCCTAATTATACCATAATACGCACGATAGTGTTTTGTAAAAGATCTAGTTCATATTGTAATATCGTAATGATGAATAAATTGTATTATAAAATGATGAGTATGACTGGAAATACCATAGTGTCAGGAAATAGTGTTTATATCTTGCCGCAATTGGTTTAAGATCAGATTTTATTTGTAGTGCAGTTTTACATTAGTAAGGGAACCCCTGTTATATGGTATGGGTTGTTCTTGTTTTTTTTACACTGGATTCAATGGCATCACATGTTAATCTGCAAACAGTTTTTGGCAGTGAGTGAAAGAAAAAACTTGAATTTTTATTTTAAGATCTTGTTTTATTCTAAGTCATTGATGCTGTTATTAGTGTTATCTTGCTTTTGTATTGAAACGCACTCATTGGTTTGAAAATCATTAGTAGTATCGTGTTGTTGTATCTCATGGATTATTTCAACTGACTGAATATAATTATTTTTATTTTTTAAATTTCATCGTGTAGATACCAGTCATAATTATAGTGCTTATGATGCCTCCATTTTATTTTATTTGATATATATATATGCTCCATTTCTCGCTATCCATTAGTTTGAAAGTCAAACATGATTGACTGGTATTATTGGTATGCCCTTTTTCTCTCCTTTTATATCTTATCTTTCATCTTGCTGTGTCCCTTTCTTTAATTCATTCTCTGATTGCTGCACTTGGTTTACAGGGTAGACTTCCTTTAATCAAACTTCAGAGAGCCATATCTCCAAAATGGTAGCACGAAAGAGTAAAAAAGTCAATAGTTGAAGGATAAGCTTGTCATCTTGCTTCAAAATTTTCCATAAATTCTAATAATAATGTAGCCCCTATTGTCATGTCACCTTTGTTGCAATGTGAAACACCATTTTAGAACATGCTCCATAAATAGATTGATGATAAATAAATATAGTCATATTTTTATGCCATCATTCACAGCATCTCTTGAAAAGATTCCCACAGTTTCAGATCTCACACTTGGCTTTAATATAATTCATTAGTTTTTTTTCTTAAAGGTCAGAATAAGAGGTTTGACATCTGAAACACTGCTCGCTCTGTATGCAATAATTTTTTATTATGAGACATTTCATTAGATGTGTTTTCAGGTCATTTTGTATTGTCGCTTTCCTCATTCTATTGTCTTTTTTAAAAAACCTATTTTTGTCATTCACATATGAAGTAATTTTTACATGACTATATTTTACATTTGTGGTGGGAAAGAGTGAGTGGCATTTTCAGTGCTGCAAATGCTTTGAAACATATTTATACATTAAAGTAAGATGTAATATGATAATGATTCATCCTTTGTATGAGGAATTTTTGTTTCTTGTATTTAAAACAACCTTTTGTTCAGCCTTTATTCTGTTGTATATGAAGTGAGCAATTTATTTTATCTTTCAAACCTAATTTGCCCGTTGGATAATTTTATTAGGGCATGATAAAAGCTATATGAACTGACCATAGAAAAGACCTTTTTTAAGTCATTTATCAGGTTGGGAATAGAAAAAGGAGATCTGACAGTTTGAACAGATTATGGTTTCCACGTTTTCCCATTGTTAATTGAACAGCTATAACGTAAAGACCGTTTTGAACATCACATTACATAATTTGTGTTCTTCGCATGATCAAAAGGAGGATTGAAAAATTCCACTTGTTTCAATTTCAAGTTTGACAAAATTTCATTAGTTTGGCCCCTTTGATATTTAACAATGTTCACTAAGTAGGACATTTGTATTGTATTTCCATGCAAAGCAAGTTATGTCATATTTTGCTGTTGTTTTCAATGTAAATAAATAAACCATGGCTTAGAATTACATTTTCAGGGTGATTTTCTTTTTATTGGTGTCTTTCTAATTTGTGAACCCAAAGTTTTATTTTCTTAGTGAAATATGAATGAATCAAAAGGTTTCGGAATATGTCTTTAAAAAAAAGTTTTCTCTTATTTCCGCCTTCTGTACTGCTTCAGACCCTAAAATCCATTCCATCCTTCTTTATGTTACTTCTGAAGGTTTATAAGAAGTGATCTTCATTAGGTTATTCTTTGTTGTAATTTGAAGTGTTCTGAAGTGAAAAGGGTTTTTTGATGTAAGGGAACATATATATTATTAGAAGGATTTTATTTATTATGTGGTGACTTTATAGACATCTTTTTACACGAGTCACTTGAAGCTCTTGATCCCCTAGATAGGGGACAATATTGTGAAGTTGCTGATAGTGATACTGATAGCTGCTTAAAGATGAAAACAAGTCAAGAGTCAGAGGGAAAGGAAAAGATAAAGTAAAGTAATCAATATCTTTATAACTAATTTCGACCGGTCATTGAAATAATTTTAAATGCAAAAGAACCGTCATTCGTTGGCATACTAATTATTATTTTTTACTTAAACTTCCGTTTCTGCTTTTGATTTTTCTTTCTCTCTATTACTGTTCCACTTGGCACTCTGTTTATATAAGTTTATTGATTTATTTACATTTACTTTTATAACGTTTACACTGAAAATCTGGAGTACCCAATGTTCATCAGATTCAGAAGGTGAAATATGAGAGTGAGTTGGATGAATATTGACCTAATGATTAAATGAAGGCCACAAGAATACTGGAAGTGATAGGATTGGTACTGTAGAAGTGACGGAGAAGAGCAGAATTGTGTGAGATCTAGCACAGTATTGCATGAAGGTGATGATGATAGGTGGGTGAGGTGGACGTGATCTAAAAGAGCGGAGAGTTGATAAGGAGCAAATCGAAGATAATCCCCCCCCCCCATAAACCCCATCAACCCCATCAACAATTAAGAGACAAAAGGTCACTTAAAGTAAAAGAGTTTAGTATAAACGAAAAGTGTTCAACAAATTTTAAAATCTGAGGCCACTAGAAAGTTTTTCATGTAGTTCTTTCTTTCTTATTTTGTTGTTGAAAAGGGTGGAGCAAAAAAAAAAGTCTTCACACAAATTTTATTGAACAGGTAAATTGAACAATTCTTCTTCTTTCAAATGAAACCTTTTTCAGTATTCAACTTCTAAAACTATAAAGAAAAAAACCACATCAGCTCTTTTTTTTATCCACATACTCTAACCACTCTTGTTTTTCTACTTTTCAATATGACGGCTATGATCACTTGACCAAGCTGTCAAGCACGCCTGTTGAGAATGTGCCAATCAATTATCGGATGTTGTCTGGAAATTTCAGCAACTTTCGTCCAATCATTAATTTGTTACATGTTTTCCTAAACATACCCTATTTTTGATAGTATTGGGAAGGTATTGTATTGGGCACAAAACAGCAGGAAATGGGAGGTATAGAGTGGCGAATACAGCTGGTATTGAAAAGCAACAATATATGATTTCTTTGATTGATGAAGAGATTTTAAAGAGGCACTTCCCTGCATAGTGCATGCCTCCAACTATGAGATACAGTGGATTCTGTGAGAAATTGAAATCAACTCGCTTGTCGTCAATTCTTGATTGTGATCAATTCCTGTCATCGGTTCACATCCGTACCCCCATTATTTCACTCTATATCAACCTTGGATTACATCAACTACTATGAGACTAAAACCCGCTTAAAATCATATGGCTCCATTGTGGGAAAATAATGCACTTTACATCCAGCGTGTAGCCTAGAGGAGTATAGACTAGCACATGCCCATATACGGCCTATTATTTTTATGATACATAAATAGGTGTATTATTGGTACAGAGTACTGGGAAGAGATGTGTATGCATTGTATTCGTAATGCATTATTTCAGTAATAGGCTAGGCTCTCACCCTCATAGGGCTACAATGTAATAATGTGTGTTTGTGTCTGTTAGCAGGCCTAACAAGGCACAGCACCGTGCTTCGCACGCACGCCTTCAGTCTTTATACCCCGCCCTACAATTAGGCAGGTCACGTAGGCAAACCTTAGATCTACAATGTAACCACTTTTACCTGCATGCCTAGGCCTAAGCACGAATAAAACATAAATCCAAACCAAAAACGAAAAATAACGCTAAACGAACAAAAAAACTAAACCCATTATCGCATCTCCCAAACATAACACTGGTAGGTCTTACTTGTTTCCTTCTCTTCTTTCACTTATGTTTCATCTTGCTGTTTTTTCACTGCAATAGTGGACGGTAGATTTCAATGAAACAAACAAACAAACCCAAACATAACTTCATAACTGCATAACATTAATAACAAGAATTCTGCATCAAATTTGAATTAAATTCCCTGGACTCGGTTAACATTAACCTTGCTTTTCTCACGGTTCCGAGGTGTTGATCTTTAGCGGGTTTCACTGTAATTCTTATACATGGTACTGTTTTATAATAGGTGTAGGTCTGTTTGAGGTATGCATGGACGTATGCAGACTTCTGACACCTGTCATTGTCATCATGTGTGTATATGTATCAGCCACATGACTTAGTAATCTAAAATGATAAGTAGATCACAATTTATTCTTTAATATGACCACATTCTGCTCACAAACAACACAAAAACTTACAAAGTGAACAGGACGTCTATGATGGATGGTATAAAAATTATTTAGTTTACAGTATTGACAGCCTCTTTTCTATATTTACAACTTATCTTTTATTTATAAAGACATGGTACATAGGCCTGGATCTAAATGTAATAAAAATTGACTGAATAGATGTTGAAGTTAGGAATGTAGTGGTGTTTAGATCTAGATTTATTAAATTTGAATTGAAAACAGAATATTTATCATTTCCAGTGCCTCCTTAAGAATCAGAAACAGATCTAGAATTAGAGCTATCCTGATCTTCAGCATCCGATTGTGATAAGCTGAAATCATCAGAATATTCAGGCCTACATCTAAATCAGTCTAGAGAATAATTTCAGAGACCTTTTCAACTGAAATACCCAGAAACTTATCAGCTATCAGAAACGCAGATTTGTAAACAATGACATTCAACAAACAAGGGCTGTTTTCAAACATAGACGTGAAAGTAAAGATTTTCACATGGGAACACCCTTCTACTTTCGACTCAACCGTCTAAATACCAAAATAGGGTTCAGAGTTTGTAAAACCAGCCATTTATAGATTGACATGTCAGTCGTTTTGCCTGCAATTTGGTATAAAAAATTGATGACTGAGTCATTCTCCTGAGCACAAAAAGTTACGAATCTCTTTACGTTTGTAACTTGCAACATTTTCAGTATGTTTACATCAATAGGTACAGCAATTTAGCATCCAAGAATGCATAGGAATTGTGGCAAAATTGGTAGATAGGTTTTCTGATTCAGCAAAAAAGCAACTCTCCTCAGAGCACCAATTCTCTGATCAAAATACAAAACATAACTACTTACAAACGTTTTTATTGCGCTTATATATTGTATATAGCTACGCTGTTGTCCGGATGGGAGCTTAAGTATTAATTGCAAAAAGGTTGCAACGTGATTTTATACTTATGAGAAATAAACATGTTTGGGAAGAATAAAGGAGTTCAGGGCATTGACGGTCACCTTATGGTGTTATATCTGGCAATTTAAGAATTCTGATTTTCAAAATGATTTGCCATTTGAAAATTTATTTGGGTTTTTATTCTAAATGATTCGTATATCGATGTTGTCTGGCACAAGTCGAAAAACACTTACTTCACAGGAGAGACAAAAAACTGAATTATTCTCTTGAATTATCGCCTTTAACCCTTTGAACCCCGACCCCTGAGTTCCTGGGCAAATATCTTAAAAATGAAGTAGGGGCATTGTATGGATCATATACTTGCTGAAACAAAAGGACAGTATAAGTTTTTGATATCCTTATCTCCAAAATTCCTTCTTTTCATGCCAATCTTGCCATCAGGTGGACCCATCAGTGATGCAGAGGGTTTTTTTGCAGTAACCACACCAGTCATGACTTCTTCTTCACAGGGCAGTCTTTGTAATCCATGTTTGGGAATGCCTTGGTGTGTTTTGTGTACTTGTCCATGCAGACTACACAAATATTGTTCCCTGTTGCTGTTGGTGACTTTTCGGGGAAGTGCAGGCCTACATTCTGAAGGCGCGGTGGAAGCCCCCTCAATACTTCTCCGTGAACGTTTTTGCACTTTGCTATGGAACAGTTCTATCAATTCAAGACAAATGTCGTCAATATCATTCTGGAATGATCTCACCCTCTTATTTGGCTTATTGTGATGGTTGAATGATCCCATAATAATGTAGGCATTATAAATGGCCCACATTATGAATTTCATAATGAGGCGCTTTGGCCAATGGTAGTGGCGCCGGGTCTTGTTCAGTCTGGTCATTGATATCACAACCCCCCATGTATGACACATAATCCTTCACTAGATATGATTGTGATATTGAAACTGCAGTCCCATCTTTATTTCTCTTTTGAGTAACGATTGTTTTGGTTGAGTCAATGTAAGCTTGAAATGAAATGTATTGGCCGTCTGTCATCCATAAAGACAAACGATACTTTCATGCTGCTGAAAATTATGTTCACCCCGCGTCATTTTCCTTTTATTACTGACTATCTTTGGGAAGTGCTTTCGATTTGTCATTACTGTGCCTACTGCAAAAGTATTCAACTGTGAAAGCAGGTATTCAAAAAGGGTGACTGAATTGTAAAACCTGTCCTCCACGAGAATATGTTTCTTATCTTCGGCACCGGCCCTTGTTGGTAAATTTACAACGGTTGTTCCGACAATTCCTATTTCAGGAATAATGTTTGCTTGCTTTCCAGTGTAAATGTCTGCATTTATAATGTAGCCAGTTTCTCCTTCACATAAAAGATAAGATTTTATCCCCAATTTGATGAAATTTTTGATGGACAATCTATTTTTTGTTGGAATCATCCCTTCATCCAAGCTAAGGTGCCGTGTGGGATTGTAATAATGTCTAAATAGGGGTAGAATCAAGTCAAAAATCGGTCGTACTTTATAAATTTTATCTCTCTTGTCAATGGTAGCATCTTGTTCATCAATGAAATGAAGGAATGTCCAAAGGGCCAAAAATCTATCTCGGTCTAGCACTTCACGGTAACCTAGTGTCTCGATCAAGAAATTGTTTGCCTTGAAATATTTTTCATAACGCGGTTTGATACATGATTTTCCATTGATAGCCGCATACCTATTATTGCCTTTATCTCCTCTACACTTGCTTCTTTATAATTTTTAGCATAATATGCCCTGACGTTTCTTTCTTTTTACTTGCTGCGCTCTAACATTCGTCATTGTACACGTTTGCCAAAATTCTTCAGGAAGAAATAAATCCAAATAATCTAAGGCCTTGCTGTCTTCACTAATGGAATCGGGTATATTCCTTGGTCCTAAGTCTGTGTTACCAATGAATGTAGTATCAACTTGATGAGCAGCTATATAAATATTGAAATCACCCCAGCCAGAGTCAAACTTACTTGTAGGCCTACGTTGTGTCCTATTTGGTCTCTGTTGTTGATTAGAAGTGGACGTGGCATCACCTCTAATTTCTTGTTGTGGGACACTATTGTCCTCATCCTCACTCAACATATCATCACTTTCACTTTCGAACTCACTATCACGATAGTCTGAATCAAGATTCAAGTCATTTTCATCCTCACTATCTTCTCAAGCTCTCAGAATGGCCTGGTCTAGACTCATATGCTGCCGACTGGTTGAAGGTAAACAAACCCGATTAGCTGACAGACCCATTTCCGTTGAAAAAATGATGCTACAAACACAAAAACACGAGTTCTGGTAACATGACAGCCATTTCGTATTTACATTTGAGGTTACCCACAACCCCAAGCAAGCTGGGTTGCCAGATACATTTGGTTTTAGCAACAAAGTACCAAACACTGCAAAACGGGTATTACGGGACATAGCAAATAAGAAAAATACAGCAATCGCTGTATTACGGGTCCAAAGGGTTAAATCATAACATTTTGAACACATTGAGATGGATGGGATGTTTTTTCCAATGGACTGATTATTTATTTACACGAAATTAATTTATTGTAACTTCTTGGACTTGGCTGTTTTGAGACATAAGAGATTGAAGCATTCAGCCATTGTACCTTGCCCGACCCACTCAGTTGAAAACTAACTTGGCTGTTTTGTACCGATATGAAAAATGAAAACTCAACGTAGCTGGTTTGATAAAACGTAGTTTTGAAGCATTTCTGTAAGGTAATGTCTTGTGCTATTTTTACACAATGTAGTTTCTGTAAGACGAATAACTATTTTTCTTAAAAATTTGAAATTTCAGATCTGGTCAGTTTGTCCTCGACACCATCGATGTCTTTTTCTAATGCTCGGAAACTGTCCTGGTGGGCAACTCACAATCTTTCCTTTCTGAATGGAAGATTGTTAATAATTATGATACTTTGTACATTTTCTCTCCTTTGCTCCCTCTGATGTGGAATAAAGAGGAATTAAATCATTAAATTACATGGAATAAGCAATAAAAACCCGCAATGGAAATCTTAGAACCTTGGTGAACCATGAGAAAGTGCCATTTTGGAAAATGGGTGTGGTTTATATGATGAGCTATTCAATTCTCGATATGTGATGTGATGCCAGTCAATTTCATTAAATTTTCAAAATGTATTTTTCAGATGACGCCTCTGCTGGACCTCCACAGCGTATGCCAGAGGGAGTGAAACCGTTGTGTGGCTATGTTCACCCTGACGATGCCAAAAAGTGGATGGTGAGTCTCATTGGTTATCATTAGGTAGTCTAAACCAAAATCTCAAGTATAAGCAAGGGAAAAGCAATTGCTACTACTTGAAAGAACTGTATTACCTGAGTAAAATGATACCAAAATCATGTCTGTAGAACAATACTAAACCGTTACGAATTTTGTAATTTTCGAAAATTTCTTAAATTTTTCAAATGGGCCAAAACACCAAATTTAACCTTCTATATCTCGCAAAAACATTTACTCACAAAATCGATACTTCTTAAATTTGAAGTCATAAATACATACAACAAGCCCAATTTTTTTCACAACTCTCCGAAAACTACAAGACGGCTTTGTGTCGATGTAAAAAATGAAATAATGCAAAAACGACATAATTTGTCTCTACACACTGAACCGATGACGCACACACGGCCCGAGTCGAACAACTGGTCAGTCCCGCTTACTAGATCTAGCTAGAAGGCCGTGCCGAGTTTCGGTTGAGGACGCGTTAAACAAAGCTCTGTCGCGTAACTCGCAAAATCAAGATTTAATGACACTAGTCGTTTCTAATGCAAAATTCTCTGAGTTTCTTGCGTAAGTGTCTCTACGGTGCGTTTAAAAACTTTAATCGCCTCAAATGAACTCTTAACTTTGACATCGGCGGTAGTAATGGGTATCATTGTAAAGCCTATTTTTAGCACAATCTGATTTGACCAATCAGAGTCGACTATCGTTGACTGAGCTATCGCGAAATGCGGTACCTGAAGTGATTTTTTTTACTTTTGAGTTTAGGTTTTTGCTTTAAGTATGTACATCAGTAACTGTCAAAATACAGTCATCCTATATCATTGAAAAGTTTGTAGCGTCCTTGGTTACCATAGAAATGGTTGCCATCTTGGATTTTGACTCAATTTTCAAAATCTATCTCCTCTTTTAGTTATGAATAAAATCACTCAAAACCTGCGCAGATCGTCTTTTTTATTCAATATTTAAAGAGTGACGTCGGGACTTTTCGATATTTTGGATAGTTTAAAAAAAATGAATTTTTGAAAATACTAAATATCGTGAATGTACAAAAACAGCGATTTTATAAAAAAAAATTCTCTAAAAAAAGTTGACAATATATAAAAAAAAACCCCGATGTCATTCTATTAACATTGAGAAGAGGAACCTGTGTGCCAAATATAATACAAATTGTTTGGTAAATGGCGGAGGAGATAGAATTTTAGTGTTGAAAAATTACATTTCGAGAAAAATGCAAGTAAAAAAATCAACAGAAAATAACCCAAAACAAACACTTCAGACGGGTTTCCCTTGTTGTTGCAGCCCCCTTACTCTTTCGACAGTCTCTGGCATTGTTATTTATGTAAATAGGATTATAAATCTGGGTTAAGATGTACACTGTTGTGAAAACAGACGTTGAAATGACCATTTTAAAATTTTTTCCCCTCTATAGCCTATGCTTGTGCGCGTGTTTACATACACACTGACACGCAACGTCTCTTATATCACACATCGATGGGAGACGCGTATATCGGTGTTGGCAAAATGAGGTCAAATCGTGTCTTGCCACATTTGGCGATTAACTGCCAATATACAGGTTTTTACTGCCATTTTCTCAGTTAGTGTTAGGGTAATTTACGTCAAAATTTTGATTGTTTTTACCTGCCCTCGCCTACAAAATATTTTGTAAAAAAAATTTATGCGTCATGCGGACATTTTTCTGCCATGAACTGGTAGATAAATGATGTTCTACCCGAATATGCAAAGAACAGAAAATCAACCTTTTGATCCAAAACTCGCCAGTCCAGCCCCCCTGTTGTGAAACCAGATAATTATAAAGAAAAAAATTGCTTTGAAGGTTGATTATTGTACAAACAGTCAATTTCACTGTTCATGTGTGATGCATGTCCGATCAGGAAAGAGCCATGGGCAGAATCTGCAAGATTGCTCAATTCTAATTGTCTAATAATGAGAAACCAATGATCCATTGATACGGTTGTTTGGTACAGTAGGTGGAGTTAGAAGAGGAAACTGGTCAGCACATTGGAAAAGCATATGAAGGGTGGTTACAATGCATGGCAAATTGCTAACAGATACAAATTAGCCCTATTAGCATTGGAATTACATGAAAACAAAAAAAAATTGATTTTAATCAAATGCGGAAGTACTTTGTGATGATTTTGAGAAGATGATACCTGCAATTGCCATTGAGACCTGGCAATAAGGGGAAAATCTTGGGTTTGAAACGGGCATTTGAAGGGGCAATTAGTTTCATTGAGATTGTGGGTATTTAGGCCAAATAGGCATTATGGTACTGGGCAAGTAGGCAGTAATTACTGTAGTATTCATTTAGTTTTAATCTCTTAGTGTAATAATCAGAAAGCCTTCCCAGAAGACTAAGCTTTATTTTAAGACACTTCAAGATAAGTCAAAGAATTTGGCCATTCTTCCTTCTTCAGATGTACGAGTTGTTGCCTGGTTCAGGCGTTTTCATCCATCAAGAAAACTACAACGTTGTCCTTTCTAAGACGCGCCAAGACCGACCTGACGGGAAAGCCATGGCGCGTTACCTGATGTCTTGTTTCTGGAGGCAGAGTGAACTTGTCGGAGCTAGCATTGCTGAGCCTCCCAAACCACATCAAAGGTCTTTAGACCGTGGTATCATCCATGCCATTCTAGGTGAGTGCTTTTGCCTTCTCCCTTCAAATTATAGTTAATCATTTTATTTGATGGTCACAACCTTTCAATTGACACCTACACTTTAACATTTTTTTTCCTGTTGGCCTGCTTGGTGATTGATTCTCTACCACCTCCATCCCATGTTTTTTTGTTTTTTTTTGTTTTTTTTGCCTTGTTTTCCTCTGTTGTTTTTGTGTTAAGTCATCTTCACAGATCATTTTGGTTTGGTCATCTTTAAAGAATGTTAAACACTTTCCTAGGAATGGTAAATTCAGACACAGCTCAAGAGGCTTTAGGGTGACTTGAAACGCTTTGATGTGACTGTTAAAGATACAGTTTTTCTTTTCACAACAAACATTTTAGTTGATGAAAGATGCCTTAAATGAACATAAGACAGTATGATTTTATTTCTATTCAGCATCAACATTTAATCTTATACAGTCGACGCCGCTTTTAAGCATACTGTCCTCAAACCTGCTTTTGACTAAAGAACACAAACTTACTCATACCGATTTTTTGCGATGTAAACTACCCACATACACATAAGCATAGTCACTTTCTTAAGCTTGCTCCGTTTTATGACATGACTTCAATAAATTACGTAAAAAGGGCAATGGTTGGACTACCAAGATCTTGATTAATTGGATATGGCGGAGTGCGAAGATGTGTGTTTGCAAGTGAGTGCCTCAGGCCTTGAGTTTACATGGTCACATTTTTAACAATACAGTGTAATCGATATGCCAAGGTACAAACTTTCCATACCTGACGTGACAGTTGGGTGGTGAGGACACGCATCTATAATTGCTTTCGACTGTCTAATTAAGTCTAATGTTTGCGTTGTCCTCAGCCACAAAGTGGGATAACAGTACATATACTGTAAATTGTAAAGACATGAGATGTTTTATTTGGTCTAAGTTAAGCATTTTTTATTAATATTAGTGGGTGGAGTTAACTGATTTTGAAGGGAAAATCTTGAATCGTTACATTAGATATAAGTCACTTCTCATTTGACTACAATCATTTTTAGTACAAATTAATCTGACTTTTCTGTTTTATTTTGCATTTTTATTTTGCTGTTGTGATCATGATATTGTAAAGAACATGTCTTTCTTTGAGAACAAATTGAAAATCGGTATTTCGACCTCAAGCATGCTTTGGCAATAAGCACACTCTAGTCTTCTCCTGAATACCCTGCTTATCAAATATCAGCGGCGTCGACATATGTAGATACACTGCACACACATGCACACATATTATGTCAAGTCACATAAGGTTGGATTCTACTCCATTGTGATCTTGAAACCATTCAAACTCTTGTAAAAAAATTGTGTCATCTATAACTAAAGAATAGCGTTGAACAAAGAAGTGAGTTCTAGAAAATAATCTTTACATTATCTCCATGTGCCCATATTTTGCCATCACCATTCATAGAAATTATAAGATGTCTGTGCAAGGAGTAAACTTTGATAAGAACTTGTTCTACTCTATGCTTTACTCTGCGCTTGGCTCCTTAACTAACTAGTGAAGTCCTTCATATACAACCATTTCTAGAGGCTGGAGTAACCAATTTTATCATAGGGATTTCCCCCTGGAATAATCCTTAAAATCATGCAGTTCCATTGTTACAAATTATGTAAAGAGGTAAAGTTCCCTCAAGGCCTTTACAGCTCATAGAGCTGAAACTGATCCCGGTTTCTATAGCTTGAAGGGGAACAGGTGATAATGATCACCTCTTGGACAGGACACTAGTCTGGCACAGATTTTTTATTCCCAAGCTAATGTTTGTACCCATTTGCACCTGGGTCAAGTGGGAAAAATACGTGATACATGTCTTTTCCAACGAACAAAAGTTCAAATCCAGGATCTCATGATCCCAAGTCTGGCAGCCGTACCACTTGGCCACCGACGCCACATAGGTATTTTGTAACTTCACTTAAAGCTTGGCATTTATCTGATGTGTTTGAAAATTAATGAAAAATGTTGACTGTCTTTTGGATAAAAAATGGAAAGAAAACATCTTCCTGGCCCAAAAGCCAATATATCCAAAGCACATTCCAGTTTCCATCGTTTCAATGCAGTAAGCGATAGTCTGATAGAATGTCTTACCCCTAATCAGGGTTGCATGACAGACTTTATCTCCCAGTCAAAACTGGTACCCATATGCACCTGGGTTGAGGGAGATAAATGTATTAAATTTGTTTTCATAATATATTAATTGGGTCAATTGAAACTTATGACATAATGTAAAAAATGAAGGATTTAAGAAATACTTAAGAAGACATAGTGTGTTTTCAATAAAAAATATATTATTTTTTTTATTTGATCATTTTTCAATTGTTTGTCAAACAATTGTTCAACCTTAGTTTGCTTTTAAGCTGTAAAGAAATAGGATATTTTGTAATGTAAGATGTTCCCCTTCATTGTATGTTTTTTTCGTTTTATTGTTTTACTTTCATCGCTATAAAAATACGAATTTTTTGAAAATGTCTTTCTCAAATTCATTTTGTCAGCGAAAACCAAAACTCTACTCTTTATTGCACATATATCAATCATTGCAAAAAAGGCACTGTGATTAAGATTTTTTTCAACTGATGGATCGAACAATTGGATAAAATTAAGCTGCATCGTCAATATCATTCACATTATTTCCGATGTGGACTTAGCAATTCAATTTGGCACTGCTTGATCATTTGCAATAACTACTATGTCAAGAATTTTGTTTTAATTGGTCTTGTTTATATTATTATATTCCCTTGTGAAGTCCAAACTTGATGAATGTTAATACATGGAACTGTTCACTTCTTGCTTTTTTTCTCTGTGTGTTTTTCAAGGTCTCCCTCTTTTTCTTTGTTTTTGTTTTCTTTCTTGTTAGTTCCTTTTATACAAATCTGTAAAATATTAAGTGTTTATATGTAAACCAGGAAGATATTTAGTAATTGACATGGACATCTGCTATATGAATGATTTTCCCGTTTTAGTTGACAATGTCTATTACTGAAGCTATTTGTGTATCACAGGGCTTTTTGTATAATATATTTGATTATGGTGTGTGACACTCATACTCATATGGTCAAGAGGGCAAGCAGGCATTGATAATTGTAGTTGATCAAAACTTGTTTATTCTGGCTCCTTTTATGTCCTTACCCCTGCATTTCAAACGTTAGATCAGCACTTTTTATTAGCTCACGTCTTTCATTCTTTCAAAGGAGATTTCTTTTATTTCAACCAAGTAGGCGGTGGGTAAATGTTACATCTAGTTTTATACCTTTACCTCCCCTTTGGTGTTGGTAGTCTAGTGGTTAGGCTACCCTGCTTCAGATCGTGAGTTCATGGGTTCAAATTCTGGCAATGTGCGTTCTTTGGGAAAGACACTTCACATATGTCTACTCTGCATACCCTACGCAACATGAGTGCAAATGAGTACCAGCATCAGTTGGGTAGTAAAACCTGTAACATCCGACATCCTGTCCAGGAGGCAATCTGCTATCATTTGTTCCGTTTCATGATATAGAGGAGATAAACTCTGCTATGGACCATTATGAGCTTGAAGGAACATAGCTTACTCTGTCGTCTGTGGAGTATTGTTACAATTCTTTTGTCCCCCTTCATGGCTCACATAACACATCTCCTTTAGTTTAGTAATTATTAATTTGTCTTCTTCTCATCGTGTAATAGCGGGCAGTTGGCGGGCGCTGCTGGTAGGTCTGATTTCTTTTCTTTTCTTCTTTTTTTTTCACTTATCTTTCATCTTGCTGTTTCCTCTTAATTCAGCCTGAGATCACCGCAATGGTGGACAGGGTAAATTAAAAAACAAACATAATGTCATATGTAGGATATTTTTTGTTGTTGTCTAAAGCAGTTGTTCACGAGGAACTTGCAACAGTAGTTTTGCTTAATGTCAATGATATTGCTAGCAAACTGTTAAAAGTCTTTATTTTAACTTAACGGCGCTTGTCAAGTTAATTTAAATGTTATGTAAAATATAAAAAAAAAAACATTCCTCTACATTTTGTTGCCTTTTTGTCTTATATTTCATCTCTGTTACGTTTGGGACTTTTGTTTTTATTTATGGTTTCTTCCGTTAAGTATTTATATATTGTCTTTTTGGTGTTTGAAGCCAAAGTTTTGAATGTACTGCTGTACACAGGTCACTTTGCCAAAAATATTTACCATTTTTGCAGGTACTTATTCTTTTCTTTTGTTGTGTTGATTGGTTTATCAGGCTGTTATTTTCATCTTATTTTCGTGGAGATAACCTCACATATGGGGACATGGTAAAACCCAATGAAATTAATGAAAATTATTTCAACACAATCAACTTTTTAAAAACCTTTCTAATGAAACTGCTCACTCAAGTATGAACTCATAGTAGGGAATCAAGAGAATCTGCCACCGACTTTAAAAATGCACAGAAGCCTGAATCCTATTACTAGAAAATTACATAAAACTCCATATTTGTTGACTGAATACCATTTAAATGAAGAGAGTAAGACAATGGAAAAGATAATTAATTAACAATAATCTTTCCTCTAAAACCATGTTCTCAATGGTGATATATATCTTCTACAAGGAAATGAGCTGAAATCTTTTTGAAAATGGGATGATGACCATTTCCTTAACATTGATGATATGATATTTTTTCTTAAAGTGGGGAGGGGAAGAGAGCTATAATGAAACTGGAAGAATCATAATCTAGAGATCGATTTTTATGTTTATGGATGAGTTGTTTTTAAAAATTACTTTTTCGTAATATCTTGAAAGGTTTAAAAGTTCATGTAATACTCGTTAATTCAATGGGTAATTTGTTTGGTTTGTTGTCAAGTGGGAACAAGCTTTTAAAGCCACCCGTACGGAGCACACACTTTTCTCACTTCAGTGAGCGGAAACCCAACAATAGCCAAATTTGCGGGTATGTTTTATATTAGAATTACAAAGTAGCAGAAAAGATAAAAAGAAAGTACCAGGTTTACCCCTTAGGTAATTTTGCTTTGTGGCAGTGTGATATGAGAATAACCATGTATGAATTGTTTCGTGTCTGACATCATTTTTCTACCGTTAATCGTCGTGACTGTTATGGGTTGTGTGAGTTGAAACTCTTGAGAAAGCTTATGAATACGACATTTTTACTTTTCGTTGATTATAAATTCACTGCTTGCTTGCTAGCTTTCTTGAGCATTGCCAACGTCGACCCTTATGAATTATCACACTTTGCCTGAGATATGGTCCTCAATATTGTTTAATTTATGAGAAATAATATCATACTATTATTTATTGAAGTGAGGTCGAGCATGTAATCACGATAGACTTTTAAATCAGATCTCCGTAAATTCTACAAACTATCAGAACAAGTACAGAATATATTAAGGGTGGACGTGGGCAGTCTAAAATGCTAGGAAAATTATTATCAAAAAATATTTTCAGGGATAAGATGTCAACTTCAGAAAGCGTTCCAAAATTTCTGTCACCCCTGTTGAAAAACAACACACATTAACAAGATGCTGTTTATGCCTATTTTGTAAATGCTGAAAAGACATAGTCCTAAAACCAAATCCTGAGTGTTTTATTGCTGTGTCCTGGGCTTTCCTGGGCTTTTGACAGCTAAATTTGTGAATGAACCAGAGTATGACATGAATGAAATAACACAAACTTTTAGTTTTTAGGTCAGGATTTACCACTTACATGTTGGTGAGACATGGATGACTTTGTTGGACAGAATTGTGATTAATGCTTGTTCTAAGAAGGAACAAGGCAGTTCATGATGCAAAGGAAAGGACACTGTTCTTCCTTACCATTGCAGAGAATTAAATTGATATGTTTATTCTCCCAGTTTCCTTTAAACTTTGATCCATTGGTTTTGTAGACTTTTAACACACTATATTCAGACGACATCCAGTTTTTTCTCTCTTTGTTAGTATATTTTGTTGTTGAAACGTAGATTTTGGTATTTCAAAGTAACCTTGATTTGAGTTGACATAGTGCCTCTTGTTTTAATTTTGCTTTCATTTTATAAAATATCTGATAAGCTTTAAAGGTGGTTGGTCGCAAGCTTCCCACCGCTAATGCACATCCCCAGTTTTTGAGTGTGGTTCAAATTTATTTCATTTTCAGTGAGCGTCCAAGAACTGTCAGAAGAAAGAATATCCGTCCTTAGGAAAACAATGTGGCAGAAACTTGGCAGTGTTTTGTATCACCATCAGCGTCGGGTCAAGAAAGAAGTAATGCGTTTCGTAGAGGATGGAGAGATTGAACCAATTGAAGGCTTTTGATTTTTACAAAGGGGAAGAGGCGAACAGGACGAACATTTATTCACAATGGCAATCCCTTAAAGGTCTTTTTAATATCTGGCTCGGAAATGATTTGAACTGATGAAAGAGGAGTTGGAATCTAGGATGGATTTGTCTTTTACAAATGTTTGATGTGGAATATGGCAAGCTTCACAGCAGAGAATGAATCATATATATCAAGAATCAAGGCTGCCACTCGCTTCAATAAAGAAGACTGCCATGTTGTCAATGAATCATTGTTCCTATTGTCCTATTCCCTTCCCCTGTCTGCTTTGTTAATTTTTCTTTTGAAAAAAATGAAATTGGTATGCTTTTCCCCACCCTTGCAGCTTTTCTTTTCTGTTTCAGACAGAAATGAAACAATGTATCTTTGAACCAAGATTGTATGTATGTGTCCACTGAACACAAGCTTTTGTTATCAGTTTCACTGAACGCAGGCTTTTCGTTATTGGTTTCAGTCAGTTCGAACAGTCTCTCTGGTGCACGTATAACTGATCTCAGGCAAGCACTGTGGAAGCGCATTGGCAGCTTGTCGCACTGCCAGAAGATGAAAGATATCGTCGGATGTGGAAAGATAGACTGGTGAATCCAATGCTGGATGACATGCCGTTGATGATAGACTCTGACAATACAGATTTAATGGCCACTACCGATATTGGACCTGGCCTGAAAAGCGTATCCTCTTCCTATGAATCAGACTTCCTTCCTGCACCCATTTGTAAATCAGAGCCAGACTGACTACCAGAGCGGACATTTCTTCTACCATGCTCGTTTGAATGCCGGTTCAGCGGCCAGGTCTCATTCCTCTTGTTATGTTGGATCCCAGAACCATGTCTTCTCCTCTGGCAACCAGAGATTCCACGTGCTTTAAAATGGTGCTCAGATGGATTATCTGTGCTGTTTTACTTATCATTAATCTTTCATGTTTCATTTTTCCTTTTAATATGCAGATTGTATTTAATAAATATGTTGCTTTTCAGGCATTGTATTACATATACATCCTCTACCTCTCTTAACTGATGACCATGTCTGTCAACTCGCAAAGGTCAAGGTTACATTTTTATTTATCAAACAGACCAGGAAGGATGTTTTAAGTTGGAAAAAACTGTAATAGCAAATTATATTCTTAGCAATGAGATTTTACTCCATAGTCAAAATATCAAAGTGCGATCTTTTGAACACTCTTGTTGTACATATAACATACTTGAGTTTTGGGATGAATGAAATTTAAACCTCTATCCATTTATATCCGAATAGATGAATTGAATGAGTAATGTTTTAAAAGGAAATAAATACCCTTATGATCTGATCATTTTCTCCGCAATAAGAAGGCTTTTAAAAACTTATGATGGGTAGTTGATGCCTCTTACAGATCTCCGTCAATCTAAGATTAGGTATATTCTGGAATTGTTGGAAAAGTAAGCCATTGTAAACTTTAACGTGAGGTCCGTTTCATGCATTTTGCAAAATTCAACAAGGAAAGAAAAAGCAACTCGAATGTTCACATTCCACTCATCTTGTCCATCTTAATATCATATGCCTTTGTAACTGCTAATCACAGTGCTTGGTTGAATTACTACAAGTTAGATGATGATAAGTAAGAGATATTTTTTCATTAACTTGGCATTTGAAAATAATCAAGTAACTCATTAAATCCTTTAGATGAGAGTGGGCGCTATAAAAAATGAATTTTATTATTATTATTATTATTATTATTATTATTGTTTTTATTTTTATTTCCCAAATCCTCTCAAGTTGACAGATGTGTTCATTTGTGTGTAGAATTATACCTCAAAACTAAACATCAGCAGTTGCATCATTCTTTTGAATCAGATTCCGTTTGAATATCAAATGATTGGTTTTGTGTAATTAAAAAAAAAATGTCCTATTTAAAAATAAATAAATCATTTAGTCTTCATTTAAAACACAAGTTCTTGAACATATGTAGTTTATGAACATATGTATGATCTATTTCAGTTACATGTGAACCAAAGATATGACATAATGTGAATCATGGTTCAATGTTTTCTGAAAAAAAATAATTCTGTAACATCATTATGTTAAAATGATTTATTTATTGTTGGTGGAAGAGCATTAATCTTCGGTTAATGTTAATCAAGGCACAAAAATTGTGCTAAAAATGTTTCCCCCCCCCTCTCTCTCTCTCTCTCTCTGCTGTAGTTCTGTAAATGTTATGAATTTTTAAACTTTTTGTATTTTTTGCGATATGAATTAAGATTCATATTTATGTACATGATTTTTATCCATATTTGATTTGATGAAAATTTTCTTATGACTGCACTATGTCATTAAGATGTTGACTGCACAATGACATTAAGATGTCGTGCACATCAAAATTCATGAGGCTTATTGTTCATGAACTTACATGTTTAAATTTGTATTCAACTGTAACCTTGCTTTGCCAACTTTTTGTTTCTTTTGACACTGTTCTACACCGTGTGAGGGGATCTGGAATTGGGGTCTTGCTCTCTTTTTTGTTTGTTTGTTTGTTTGTTTTTGATTTTCTGCTCTAATCTTTTTCCACATTTAGTGTAATTATAAATGCTGAAAATTAAAAATGTAAGTTTTAATGATGTGAATTGCATGCTGGTTGTACAGATTTATTTTTACGTCATTATTCATATCTATTCAATCGAATCTTATATTTCTGTTGAAATGGTAATGTTTATGGTTGTGTTTAGTTGTAGTTGACATGCACGTATAATTGAACATTCATACTTAGCTCAGTCAAATTAATATTTTTGTGCTGTTAATACAAGGTCATGAATAACATGATTCCACCTCACTCACTTGCTGACCTATGAAGCGATGTGTCCATTTTTGTCTTTTGTCATGAAATTAAGCACCAGTGGAACAGAAAGGCATAAAGGATTATTTATGGGCATGCAAAAGAACTCTGCTACTACCTCTTCCTCTGAGAAAAACAGAGCGAAATACTGCATTAACCTTTGTCCAGTGGGTCCTGTTTATATATTTGCCTCCTTCTTGGTACTGGTACTCATAAATAACACACCTAATCTTGTGGCAGGTCCCATATATTGGAGTCCCTCATGTCCTTTGGCGAAACAGCATAAGTGACGGATCTCGTATAACTGCGCTCTGGACTCGCTGAACGAGGGTTTTGGGCATATCGCTACTTTACCTGTTTAATGTAAAATAATCGGCTTTAATAGTGCCAGTTTCGTTAATGACTGACTGATGATATAAGAGCCTTTTGCATCACATAACAGGGGTACAAAATAACAAGCATAATTCCCATTGCATTTCTCATGGGAAAATGATAGAAAGCATACAAAATTTATACTTACGGTATGTTCTAGGTTACTTTTACAAAGGAAAACGTTGATAGGGATATTAAACGTAAAGCTTTCTGCAAGAAAATGAAAGAAAGTAAAATTTTCTTGAAATGTGGGACACGTGGGTTTTTTTTTATTGTTCCTTTTTAACAAATATTATGGTCAGATTCCTCAGACACACAGAAACTAGGTCATAAAGATTAAGAGGATACCAGAGGGCCAGCCGGACAAAGGTTAAAAAAGTAGTTGAAATTTGATGAAAATCAAGTGGTTTTTAATGTAAAAAAAAGAAAGAAGAGATCTTATGAAATTTTTACATTAATAATTTTCTACAGTATATCCTTAACTGTGGAGAGGAACATGTTTGAATATTATTTTTGAAACAGAATTGAAAGAATTTTGATTGTATATAATGTGTATTTAATTTTTTCTTTTCTGCACTGAATCTTTTCTTTGTTGTAAGATGTTCAGCTTTATAATAACTATAATAATTCATGATTTATGTTGATTGAACTTTTCCCCATCTTAATAACTTTACATAATGGCTGGATTATATGAACAAAATTCGACTTTTTTAAAAAGTCAATTATTTATGTCTTTGACCTGGCTACTGTGCATGCTGTGACATGAAGTGGTAGTTTAAACGCGTCCTGAACATGAGCTGCAGTCTGTACAGAAGACTGTACATCCCACTCTCAACAAAATGGCTAATACACTCTTGATCCCTTTCCCTCCTCCGGTACCACAGTAGCTGTGTATTATTGCTCTATTTTATAACATTGATAATCAAAAGGAGAACTTGCTGTTGGGTAATGAGACAGAGTCTTTGGATAAATGTATGAACATCGCATCTCATGTTTGAAAGTTCTCAAAAACTGCTGCAAATATGGATGCAATATCATGAGTTCGTTATGGATAATTCATCTCTACAAGACAATAGCAGCTGAAAAAGGAGCACAGGGCTTGTTTTAGAAAAAAGATTCTCTCCTAGAAACTCCCTAATTTTGGGTTTTCCTCCTGGAAACTAGTTGACTCAGCCTAAGATCATCTTGGCTATTCCACATGTAGCATCTTCTAGAAAATCTTAGGCAGTGAGGTTTGCATGTTTTTGTAACATAGAAAACTGTCAGAGACTAATTCAAATTGTATGATTCAAAGGGCAGCAATCTGGTTAAAAATGTTTTGAACAGTTAAGAACTTTCTTCAGTGAAGAAGAATTTTTGCTAACATGAATCAGGTTTCAACTAAATCATGCATTTAAAAAGAATTGCTTTTGTAAGTTAGTGTTTTTTCAATTTATCAGGCATGAAATTTACAAACTGATTACTTCTAAATGATACTTTTTTGCTCATAAAGAGTCCAGCAATGTATTGCCCAAATGGAATTTGACATACCAAAACTGGAGTGCTACATTTCAAGATTGGCTTTTTGTCAGATCATTATGTGTAGTCTCCTGTTGTTTTCTATTGCCTTTCAGTGTTCTGCATGGTGGAGGGGATGGGCAGTGTGGCCTCAGGTGCTCGGTCAATATTACGGAAAAGTATCTGGTGGTGTATATCTGCTGCAAACGGTGCAGACAGGATAGCGTAAGCTCGCCCAAGCAATGTTTTAGAAATGCACAAACCATATATATCATGTCTGATCTAAAGTTTATGTAGGATCATTTGGTAGGATGACCATATTTTTTTCCAAGCAGGTCTAATTTCTGTGGTTAACTCTGGCATATACTTTTTGTGTATGGAGAACTCTTTGTTTATTATTGTAAGACCTTTTCAGTCTCTGTGTGTTTTAACAAAGAAAAGACTATGATTGTGTTAGTGTTATGGATCTAAATTGAACCGTTTATGATTACCTTTTTTCCCTTCTATATTAGTTCCCATACTACCTTCCAGCGTATGGGTTTAGACGCCCACATGATCTTTTTTCAGGTTACCCTGTTCTAAAATTTTCTGTTTCCTTCTGTGACAGTTAGATTTCTTGTGATTGTCTCAAAAAACAAAATCTTTTGAAAGTTGTATCTTTTATCATCATCCAGGGCATTAACATTGAAAGCAACGTTTTGTTACATACAATTTAATAATTGCGATTGCATTCATCATTCATGTCTTATGTTTATGGTAGTGAAAACAATGAATAAAGTTAATTGTACAGAACATTCCTTTTTTGCTTCCTTACCATTCTATAATCTTTGTCATGATGTGCCTGTGTACTCTTGACTAGCATGGAATGGTATTCTTTTTTATTTATGTCTTTTCTGTGTTCAGTTTGTTATGTGACTTGACCCACATAGATGCAGTCTTGATTGAAAGTGGTTTTGTTCAGAATTGTTTTTATGTTTGTTTACATGTATGTTGTCGTTGCTGGTTTTTCTACTTGTTTTCCCCCTCTTTTACCGGCATTATTTGCCCATAATGTTTTACCGACAAAGGCGTGTTGATTTATTCTACAAGCAAAGCTCATGTGTGTGCATGTGTGCACTTCTTTATCAACAGTTTTTTTTAAGGTCACACATTGTTTACAAGGTCTGAAAGCATGCACGAAATGGGATAATTTAGAGTGACGTTATGTCCATGAAGAGCAAAATGAAAAACTAAAGCACTTTAATAATTCCATCAAATTGTGTAGTGAACCTTAATGCAATCAGTGTCTAATGGTAGTGGGGAATGTAGTCCCCAATAACTGAAGCATCTCAGGTGTGTATATGAAGATCCATGAGTGTTTTATGTTACTTTATTAAAATAAAGACTCCTTTATAATATGAGTAGGCAGTTGGCGGGTGCTGCTGGTAAGTCCATCTTCTTTCCTTTCCCTCTTTCATCTTGCTGTTTCATCTTAATTCACCCTGAGATCTTTTTTAACATTAGGAAGCCCCTATGCTCCGTCTAGTCAGAACTGATAGAAATCTGTATAATAACCATATGAGTAATCCCTCTCTCGCTATTGGGTCTAGTTTTTGACACTTGCACCTCGTGTATGTCTGTGAAAATAGATTTAAAAGCGCAGCACAATTTTCTTTGATTTTCTCAAAACATCCAAAATTGGTCTTACACAGTTTGCGACTTTCACCATCGATATGACATCAGCATTTAAGCAAACACAAGTGGTGAAGAAAGGAAGGTTGTACTTTACCGTGCGGCTTAATAATAAAAAAGACGGGCTTTGTGACTGAAACAAAAGAAGTTACCTGTTATATTGAAGCTAGATTAAAAGCAGTCTCATTCTTACAAAAGTACAAAACATTCAAGATCCTCACCAACTTGTTTCTTTTGTATCATTAGTCTTTTGAAGGCAGTTTGTCTTCATGTGTTTTACCTACACTGTCCATGTGCCGTGCTTCATTTTGTTGAAATCAATCAACCTCTGCTTTTACTTTAAGATAGCTCACCTATCTCAATGAAGCTTTATCAGCCCTTGCTTTACGCTTTGCCACACCATTCATTCTGTATTTGGCTGCCCTGCATTATCAGTTTACACATCACCCCTGCATTGTTTGATTCCTCTATTCGATTCTTCACAAAGAGCAATTGTTCCCTTTGGATTGAAGGAGATAATTTCTTTCTCCCTTTCAGGATTCTGCCAGCGTCATTCTAGGGAACTGTCAACGGATATACGACGGACCATTCAACAAAAGATTGGCTATGCTAAGTTTTATTTTGTGAAGAAAACTCAGGATCCAGATTCTCCAAAACGCCGGCTGCTATTTCTGCGGAGGCATCCCCTAGAAGAATGTCCATGGAGATGGCACGCCGCAACGCAGCAGGAATTCCCATTGAGCCACCGCTTCGCCCCCTACCAAAAGAGGACGCAGATCGAGTGAGGTTTTGTCTCGTGTGTTGCCCGACGAAGGTCTTCGCATGCCACCCCGTGTTAGCTCCTCTGAAGCACCTCGGATGATATCTGGACTGTCTGATATGTCCTCTCGTTTGGCACTGGATGCTATTACAGGCCGGCCGTCTTCTTCATCAGCAATTGGAGATGCCTCATCTCTCTCAAGAATGGGTGAGCGAGCCTGATAGAATGCCTACTGACATGTCCAGTAGGTCATCAGAAATTTCAAGCAGAATGCCCAATGATTTGTCCAACAGAATGCTGTCAGACATGAGTTGTCGATTGCCAAATGATCTGTCCAATCGATTGATGGATCTTCCTTCACGCGTGGCGAGCGAGATGGCAAGTAGGATGTCTGGATCCTTGTCTGAAGATATGGTGGGAAGGGCAGGCGAAGGATCTGCCACAGACTTGGTGAATCGATTATCTGGCGGTATGCCAGGGGGATGCCTCGGGGATTTCTTGATATGCTTAACAATTTCTATCCTAATAATTAAGATAAGGAGTATTGTTGTCAACCGTTGTAGGATTTTGTCTCTGTTAAGGTAGCTGGCTTTTAAAAAAAAGGAAAGGGGAGGAGGTGATGGGGTTTTGGAGGTTTGTTTTTTCCATGCTCCGTAATGGCCACCATTTCTTGCTAAACTAAAAGTGAAGCTTTTTAGCCTATTAATATTGGTCACACATTGGTGGGAGGAAGAAAAGGCTCCGACTTCCCTCATCTTGGACATAAAATCTTAAATCTGTGATTGGTTAGTTCAGTAGTTTCTATTATTGAATTACAATTTTATTAGTAACAAATCTAAAACAATAATAATAATACATTCATTGATGTGAAATGGGATTTCATTTAACAAACTACCTCTCTAATAAAAAACAAACAAAAACAAAATTTTAAAATTAGATATTTACTACTCATTGTAAAATTCACACAGAATCATTGAAGTTGGAGAAAAAAAAATTCTCTTCTCAGTTTTGATATTTTTTTCATTACCTGTGGCTCTGTCTAGTATCTGAACGGATAGATAAAAACTAGGAGATGTTGTTGTCATGAATGACAAAAGTGACTGAAATGATTTGCTTTGCATTTAGTGAAAGTCATTGTGCCAATGATGATAATTTTTGAATTGATCTCTAAAAAGAAATATGATAAATTTGTAAACATTCATTTACTCTAAGACAGTTACAATTTTACCAGAAAGGAAACTGGATAAGAAAGCAAATTTAAACTTTTGTTATCTGGTCAACAAGAGCAGAATAAAAGTAATTACACTTGTGGCAAGTCAGTCATGCGTCGAGGAGTATGTTTTGTACTCCTTTTTGTAAAGGCAGCAAGTTTGCCTTTTGATTTTAAGTGGGTTGTTGGAATCACATGGCTTTCTTTCATTTTCATCTTGCTGTTTCCTTTTAATTCAGCCTAAGATCACTGCTATGACAGAAACTGTCTTTTAAATTACTTCAGATGCCAAAGTTTTTACAAATTATAAGAACTTGTAGTGTTTGGTTGAAAAAAGAGGCATTTTGTACAAATATGAAGCTTTGGTTTTGTCCTTAATCCAACTTAAAATCATGAACACCGCTTTGACTTTGACCGTCAACCCTATCAGCTCTTTGAACTCAACATCAAACTTAGATTTTGCTTTGGTAGCTTGCCCTAACGTGGAGATATCTAGAAAATCCTATATCCTAGCCTGTGCTAAACGTATGCCTGATTATTTGATCTGTCTTTTTAAAAAATCTCCTCAATTTATATTTTGCTTCTAGATTATTCAATTTATTGTGTTTTAACTTCTAGTGTCAGCTGAATTTGATCGGTTAATCGTTTACATCCCTGTTTTGGACAGGGCTGCAGTTGTAATTTGGGGAATTGGTTTTGATAAAAAATTTAAGATAGTGTGAAACTCTTGATCTGTATGGTGTTTGCCACTAGAAATATGAGAAGAGTCTGGTTCTGGAGAATCCTGAAGGGTAGAATCTAGTGTTTCATGTACTGTTGACAATCAAGGTGCCATACAAATAACCTGAGAAAGAGATTCAGAAGATGGATCTTCTACTAGTGGACTTTCTTGACGTCTGGTTTTGTTCTTAAATTGCCTATCTGGGTATGTCAGCTTATGAAGTATCAAAAACCCTGAGATGACCTCAATTATGGATGGAAATCAAATCGGATTTGGTTGTAAGTATAAAATTCAATGGCCAAAATTTTGTATCAGATGTTTTGCCATCTCACTCATAGTATCAAGCAAAACTCTAAATTACATAAGACTGAAGGGGTTACATGACATTACAATGTGTTTTTTACAGGTGAATTTTAAACATGTAGATTACTAGTTTTGACAAACAGAAAATGGCAGCATTCGTCTCCATTGATTGTTGTCTAGTCACAGGTAAAAGAAAAGAAAGACAACTTAATTTTTTATTCTGAGTACTTTGTAGAAGTTGTCAAACTGCTACCCTTTTTGTCTTAGCTTTAAAAAATAAATTCAATTTTGAGGGGAAAAAAAGTATTTGCTTTGATGTGAATTTGTTTAAAGATTAAGATTTTTAGTATTTTTTATTTGTTAGTGCATTTAAAGAGTACTATATGTGAATCATTTATAGGCATTACAGAAATGCAGATACAATTTAATTCACTTTTTGTCCTTAGTCTGTCTTGGGCTGAAAGGGTAGCAGCAACACTTTGACATATGGTTTTGCTCGAGGTTGTCCCCATGCAGGGATCATTTGTGTTTTTGTTTTTTATTCTATTCAACCTGTGCAGCTTCAACCAGGTTTCAATATTCATTCTTGTCATCATAATGACAATGACAAGATTTTTCATCTTTATATTTTCATTGAGTTTGGATGGCACTGTTGAAGTATCACTATAAGTAATATTCCATATTATCAATTTCTCCCAATATATTAATATTAATATTAATATTGTGGAGAACTCTTGTCTTTAAGTTGAGTGTCTTGAACCAAACTTTTATTTGCCTTAGCTTAGCATAACTGTAACATGTCAGTACAATTGTGTTTGTACTAGGAACAAGAAAAGCTGTTTATTTCCTCAAGTGTCATGAAACTTGATTATTGCCAATGTCAGAGGCATACATCCTCATTAGCTGGATGTGCTCACAACATAGCAACTTCATACTTTTCCCAACACAACGTTAATACACTGCTCTTTTCTGATTTTTTGTTTGTAATTAAATGCAATATACACCTTGCCAAATCATAATCATACATAGGAATCCTTTTACTTTTATGTGCACGGCCATCATCATAGAAACTGTTTCCCTGTGGATGAGCGTTTTTCCAAGACTGTTGATGGACGCTTCAACTGAAAAGGAGAAAGATGATTATTTCAATAATATTTAGAAGAAAATCACAAAAGATTTAAGTTTAAATGCTTTTATTTGACAAATTCCATGCATTAAAAAAATACTTCACCTGTTTATTTTGTCTTTGAATATATATAAAGAATGCAATTGAAACTTTCCCTATCATTTCCACCCTAACACATACAAACATCTCTATAAGGATTGACTTTGGCTTCCAAGTTTACAAGGGTCAGAAGGAAACAACATAAGAGTGGTACAAGCAACCAAAACAAAATCAATTAATTAGGATAAAAACTTTAATTTGTTTTTGTCTACATCAGGTGGACAACAGCTTCTACGAATAAACATTTGAAACTCTTGTAAGCTTCAGTTTTGCCTTGTATAAGATTTTTCATTCTTATACAGTTGACTTTTGAGTATCGGTCTTCAGTGGACAAATATTGTTTTTTTCCCCACCTATCTCCTTTGGCAGCTCTATGAAAAGCTGATTACCTAGGGACAATTTTATGAATATTTCTAATGAGATTGATAAGAACTTCACTCAGGTCTTGTATTCTTCCTCTGCACATTCTTGTATGACTTGTGGCAAGCCTTTATGGAGACATTCGTCCTTGTTGTTCACTTAACATTAATCACCTGTAGATGTAGTTAAACAAGACAAGAGAAGAAAAAGAAAAAAAGAGGCTTGAAATTGAATGAGCATTAAAGTAAAGAATAATATATTCTGCAATCCAGAGCAGTGTTGATAAATGGAGTATAGTATTATTAGTATACACTTTTTGTTGCAGACCTGTATGGGCCTTTTTATGCAATTGTTATTGCTTTGTTTATCATGTACACCTTGGGCAGAATTAACCTGAAAAAGTTTTCTTAAACTAGTCAATCGGCGATAAACAAATAAAAAAAATAAATGAAGAGAAAATTTAGACTTCGGACTACTATGGATAATATGGAAAAACTGCTTATGAATTTAATTTCATTAAGCCCCAGTTTGGGGGTGTACAATGTTTACTCATTAAAACGTTTTTGTTTTATAAAAGGGAAAAGAGGAAAAAAACCCATAATGTATATAGATAATATGTACTGAAAAACTTGGCATGAAGAAGAAAATTTCTGCTCAAAGTTAAGTATATTAGGCACATTAGCTATGGATTTGAGTAAATTTGGCAGAAACATGCAATTCCTCAAGAGCAAGTACGTTTGTCCATCATTCAACTTAATTCAAGAGTGCCAAGTGAGTTATCAGAGAAGTTGATCTAAGAAAACTTGAGAAATTCAGTTTTCTGCTACCTGTTGGGAAAACATATATGCACGTGCCTGGAGATCGAAAATCTGACTAGTAGAGTCAGGCTTGTAGAAAATAGCATGGCTTCACTTTATTTTTTTTCATTTATCTAATTGTTTTGAAAACGAATAAACAAGCAAAAGAAATCCAGGCCTCAAGACATCATGATGTTCCTTTGAATAGAAAACAAAAAGCATAGGATTTGGATTTATTATTAGTGGATTATTTACTCATATCATCTCTTTATAAATTCACTCATTTAATTAAGTTTTATTTCCCCATGGCGTTGGAAACCCAGAAAAAAATATGACTAATAAACAATTTTTCACTGGTTCTCACCACAATTTGTAGAAATGAATAAGCTAAGCATTTACTTGTTTTAAAAAAATCAGATCTACCTTGCCTGTTGTACATATGTCACAATATGGACCTATTGCCTAGACCTATGAGGATATATATATATATACACAGTTTTTTTGGTCATATTGACATGAATAATGCATTGATTGCATGATGTTGAAGAGAGAGAGAGAGAGAGAGAGAGAGAGAGAGAGAGAGAGAGAGAGAGAGAGAGAGAGAGAGAGAGAGAGAGAGAGAGAGAGAGAGAGAGAGAGAGAGAGAGAGAGAGAGAGAGAGAGAGAGAGAGAGAGAGAGAGAGGGAGGGAGGGAGGGAGGGAGGGAGCATGTGCTTGCACGCTTGTATGCATGACTTGAATGTTATATGTTCCCTTGAATCTTATGTGCCATTTGATAAACTCAATTCTCTATAATTATATTATATCTGGATAAAACAATAATATATTTTACATGTAATATGTTCTGATGATTTTTCATCGTTTTATTTTGTTTTGTTTATGTGTTAAGTCCTGCATGTGATGACCATATACATATATGTGAATATGTTATACTTTTTGTTCCAAATTTTCCTTTGTTTGAATAGTTTGATGAAAAAGACGTTATGGGTTATTTTGATTGGATTTTGCTTTACCTTGTACCAAGGGATACTCGATTGTTATTAGAAGGCAATGGCCAGCAATTTCATTATCTTTTTCTTTAATGCTTTTTATTTTGAATCAATGAATGTAGTTTTGATTGCCAGACATTTTCAATATGGTAAAACGCCTTTCACTCAAAGGACATAGTGCAAGTGCAATGGAATTCTGACTTTGAACATGGAAAGGGAAACTTTCAATGTTTCATTGACAAAATGGACAGTGATAGTGGGATGATAGTGAGCATACCAATACCATGGTAACAATTGATTTCAAAATTCTCGAAAGCTGCTTTTCCCATGCCTTTGTAATTTTATTTGATTTAACTGAGGAGTGTTGACATAGTAAGTACTACTACTACACATACATTTTGTAGTATCATGTAAGGGGTAGAGTGAAGAGAAATTATAAGTTATTTGATGAATTTTTCTTGTTGGTTGTTTTTTTGTTTTATTTTCAGTTAGGTTTTTGATTTTAAGGAAAGTTAGTTTATAAACCGTATCCTTTTATTTTCAACACTTGCATTACATTTAGAACAGATTTCTTTTTTGGATATAGTGTTTTATTGTTTTGTTTTGTTTTTGGCCACTGTGGACAGTCGACTTTATTTAACGGAACCTGTCTAACTTTATTCTGTATATTATGATTCTATGTGAACAGTCACAAGGAGGGAAATAGGAGAGGATATGAGCAATGGCGGTTTCTAGTTAAAGTTTGAGATTTGCTAATGAGGACGATGGGCTTGGGGTGGTTATTGAAGGAATTTTTGCAGCTAAATATTATGGTCAATACTTTGGATAGATATTTCATGAAATGTCCTATTCTAGAAGGTTTATGTTATTGACTGTTTGTGAAACTTATGCCAGAAATTGTCAAACTAATTGAAGCATTTTCTACCTCACATAACACGTAAACTGCACAGTTGTCGGATATTCCAAATACGTGTAAATCTATTGACATATATTAGTAATTAGGATACAGGCAAGTGGCAATGTTGAGGAAACTCCTGAGTGATTTCATTTTCAGTGAGTATTTTCAAAAACGTTTTTCTGTTAAAAGCCAGTTAATCAATGGTAAGAAACAAACAACACACGATGGCATCTGTAAAAACATATTTGCCTTATAAGTTATTCTTATCTGTCTGCGTCATTGTTATGTAGTGCGTAGCAGTATTTTGAAAATTATATAAAATGATATGCTCAATTCCTTTAATAGTTCATTTACCCATGTAAATAGCCTGCCATCTTTTTGTCATGAAAGTAAAGACTTGAAAACATTTGTTTATAAATTCATGTTTGTGATACGCAGGTCTGTTGCTCAGATGCTAAAGAAGGCATATACTATTATATTATATGTCAGAGTAATAATATTCATTTTATGTTGTCAAGAAAATCTAAACCTGAACTTACCGACAATGTGATATGAGGGAGTCGAAACTGGAACCAATGTTGTATGGTAAAGAAGATTAATTATAACAAAACGATTCGAGTTATTGTAAGTGAGTGATAGATTTGAAATTGTGATGTAATGTTTCCTTGGAAGCTGGTTAGAACAAGATGTGGCCTCAATGAATGTCCATACCATGTTTGCACCTAACGCATGGGAAGTAACTCTATACCTCGCTACCTCATTTACCACTACATACCTCAGCACTTTTAGTCATTGAGATAACAAAGTGAACCCCAAAGCTCTTGACACATAACATCATTGTTTGTGGTTGGTGCTCTACATGATGCACAGCTTTAACTGGAACATTCGTTTGGCACCACACCTTAATCGTAATCATTACTGAGTGGGATTTTGTTATGAAGGGAATTTTATTATGAAGATGATTTGATGGGGAACTTAACAGCCCAATAACAAATAATCCAAGACAAATAATGAAAACAAATCTATTGTTAGATAAACTTGTCATCAAACAGCTTATATCATGTATCATTATCATGTATATAATATATGTTTCCAATTTCCTGTAAGTTTATTTTCCTTTACTTCATTTCATCTAGCATTCTACTTCAGGACACGGGAAAAGGTGGGTGGAATGATAACGGTACAGCGGTAGTGATAGTACCGTACTGGTAGGTGGCTTTTCAGGTGGGCAACTTGTAGATTTAGTGTACATGCACATTGTATTTTGACTATTTGGCTTCGATACAGTGATAGGGGTAATGTAGGGATATTGTAAAATTGTAAGTAATACTGCTTTTAGTTAGGACAGATCTCATCGTTATTAAATGTATGTGTACATGTGTGATGTCAGCTATTTGAGGACCTTACATTAGATCATAGAATGGTAATTCATCTCGATGAGCCTGAAGTGGGCGACTGACTTACATCTCACCAGCTAATAATTTAAATGACACTAATATTATACGTGTAAATTACTGTATTGCATGTACCAATCTCGCTAACGTTTCTTGATCATCGATACACAGAAGGTACAGATTGGAATTGGAAAAGGTCCTGCCATATGGACTTCGCCATTTACTTTTTTTTGTGGACTTTGCCAGCACGTTTGTCATCGCCCAGACTTCTGGAGATTCTCAATCTCATGGCAACAATTGCGTTTCTAATTAACATTAACATCATAGCCATGCTCAATGCATTGCAAGACGTGTCACCTACCTCCTCTTTCGTGTGATACAGTAGTCTCAATGTCTCAACTACATGGCATGTACACAGGTAAAGAACAGCAGTAAGCTGAAGATAATAGTAATACCGAGCTGTACTAATTTGTGCAAGTCAGTGCATTAGAAATATGGAGTATTTTTAGTATCCGAAGTGCAGGTTTTTAGCACAGATTATTGCCGTATCGAGATTTTAACAATTTCATATATATATTTGTAAGAGATAACTGTAAGAAACGATCGGTCACATAAAGTCACCCCTGAGAAGAAATCAAAGGGAATCAAATTTAGAAAACGATTTCGATCATTATTGAATTAAAACGGGCATTGAATTATTTTTCAGGACCATTTTCGCTTGTTCGATGAACGGGCTATCATCTCTTAGAGAAATAAAAAAACAAAACAAACTGATTATTTTTCCAATGAATTTTTCATACTATACTATATACTAAATGTCAGGTTTTTTATACAGTATATGATTACTTCCACTTCCATCATGTCGTTCTAGCCCTGTGACTGTGATTAAAGATTATCTTGACTCTGTCCATTTTCTACCTCTCATGTCTCTTGACATTGTCAGTGTCAAGGCACATACATGTAATAATATTAATACTAATACTTATTATAAATTGTATAATAACATCCGTGTTTTTGGTGACTAGTGATCGTGCTTGTTTGATGCGCTCTTCAGCTAATGAAGATGGTGTCGATAAATAACGTACGGTTTTAGTTTTCTGCATGATGATGCTGTCGGCATTTACCATGGAAAATATGTGCGTGTGATTAGTGTGAAACAGAGCCAGGTTAATTATTTGATTGAATTTTAATTTCTAATCGTTAAGGGCTTCAGAGAGGTTACGTTATACTTATACATACACGACCCTTGAAAGTACCGGTACCGGTAGTGAAAGAGATGATTCTTGAGAAAAGAAAGGATTCTGGAATTAGTGGAATGTTGTCAGATTGGACCCTTAAAGTTGAATTGTCAAATTAAGAGTTTTCGTGTTTGTGACGTCAACAAGTGGACATTCTCTCTGAGTCTGAGCTTCGATACTTTTATCGATTTCTCTTACCCGTAGGCACCACATAAAATTGTCCACGATTAGGGGATGATTGTTCTTTACTCCCCAAAGACTACCAGATAAAAACACATCTGTGGCATACCTGCCTAACAATTTAAACCATGCATTTGTGGATTACGAGACCAAGTGTTTAAACCTCCTTTCTGGTGTTCTGTTACACGTATCATTATCTTCAATCGTTATATTTATTTGAATTCATAATAGACAAGTTTGATTGTACAAATGCATAGAAGTGTTGAGGCGATAGTGAGAACTGATTTATATATCATAAACACTTTGATGTCAATGTCAAGCCATTTGTTTTCAATTTTTACCGAAATTCTGTGCATTTTATTTAGTCCTATCTCAAACGGTACTTCTGTTATTTTATTTGGTTTTCAGCTTGTTTTTTGTTATTGCTGTTACTGTTACTATTGTCTACATTCAATTCTCAGCTGGATCCTTTTAGGGTATTCTCTGTTATACTTATAATATATTCACAAGTTGTATTACGTTACAAGTTGTACTTGTTCTTGTTGAGACCATAATAATATAATATTGTATGGATACGGTGTTGAAATCGTATAGGTCGCGTGTATAAGGTGGATAGTGGATGGCAAATCGAAGTAATAGTAATGATGCTTCACATACATCAAAACTTAAGTACGGCTACTGAGTACATATACCTGGACATTTCAAATGAAGAAGTAATACATCTTAAGCATAAAGAGATTAATTTTTGACGTGCCATTACTATTGCCTTGTGCTTTAACTTAAATGCACACCAGAGCAATAATTGTGTATCTGAATTGATACAAAAAACATACGTAGTATGATATACATGTATGATAATACATGTATTACTTTACTATTAATATTATAGATTATGAATGTGCATGTAATCGTTTGGCTGTTGATAATAATACCTTGTTCTCTCTCTTCATAATTATCTTTGCAAGTGACAAGGAAACGTGTCACTTTCTATTTGTTGGATTTCTCCATTATTATTGGGTTTTTTTTTGTTGGTCTTGGAGAGAGTGTCATTGTCATTAACCTTCCGTCTGTTATCCCTCCGCCCATCTTTGTTTTCACGTACATTAAAAAAAAATGCCATCATTTGGGTAGCGTTCTGCGTTCAGACATGGAAATGGAAGTGCCATTGCATTGCAAGGCTGTCTTGCCTTCTTCAACTTAAAACATTCTGATTGGGTGAAAATTGTGACTCCAAAAAACTAACCACCAATAGCTAAGACTAAGATGGTTGAAATCACAAGATAGCCTTGCAAGTGCAAGGCGCTGATTGGCCAAACGGTTCTCTGGTTTCGCTTTTTGTTTCGGCACCTTTTGTATAGTACATTGCAAATATAGGTCTACATGTTTAATATCATTACTTTTCTCAATCAATTTTCTGTCGTCTGGCGAATATTCAGAAGGGAAATCTAACGTTTCAATTTCTCTTGCTGATGAGTACTGGGTTGTTTCATTCACATTTGGCCTTTCACCCCCTTACATATACTATCACATTAACACGCACACTCATGCACGCTCTCTCTCTCTCTCTCTCTCTCCCCCCGCACATTACGTATGGACAAGAATAGTGTTGTGTGCAGCTAAACTTATTACTATTAGGCCTACTGTAAAACTTTACTATTAATACTCCCATTACTTCGGCCACTATGTTGTTACTCGTTCATTCAGCCGTTATTACTATCGTATTTTACTATTGTTATTGTTATAAGGCTTTTACTTTTAACTTTGTGGAGTTAGAACGTGCCTTAGCAATGTTCATCTTGTGATGAGTGGGTTTATCATCATCATCATACATTGATTGAGCGTAATGAGAGCTACCTCTGGATTGACATCCTTTCAATTTAACTATGGCGACGTTAGACTACATACATGTGTTGATGTTATTGTTATCATTAGCATCTTATGTTAGTATCCATCGTACATGTATTTTATTTCTACTTTTGTGGTGACTCAATTCAATAGAAAGAAGAGCAGCAGGGAAGGGAGGGGTTCATTGAGATTGAGTTTATCTTTGCCGCGCTTTAATACAATGTACTATTAGGGGGAACTCATGTGTCAAGGTGAGCTGAGAGGAAACTGTTAAAAAAGAAAAAGGAAGAAGAGAGATAATCTAAAAGAATGAAGAGAAAGAAGAAGTAAACTGACCAGTATCACCTACTGGTACATGTGTATCAACTAGGATTAGAAGGGGGGAGAGGAGGATTAGGAAGAGAGAGGGGGAGAGAGGAGAGATAGAGAGAGCAGAGAGAGAGAGAGAGAGAGAGAGAGAGAGAGAGAGAGAGAGAGAGAGAGAGAGAGAGAGAGAGAGAGAGAGAGAGAGAGAGAGAGAGAGAGAGAGAGAGAGAGAGAGAGAGAGAGAGAGAGAGAGAGCGAGCGAGAGAGAGCGCGCCATAATTTGTTCTTCTCTGTCTCAGCCAATAATGACCGTTCTTAATTCATCCTCATTGTCAACATGACAATTGACATTAACTACTCATAGTAGTCATAGTACTCATGCTGTGATGCCTTAAGAGTTAGTGGGAGTAAGGTGAGAGTGATAACATAAGAATAAGAGGGCGTGTTAATTCTTGCTACTGCTAGACTGGGACTGGGAGACAGGCACCGGGAACATGTCACGTTTCGGGTATGGGGTCTTACATGAAACGTCACATATGTTTTCGTGTTATCTTGTGTCTACATAACTGTGACTGTTCATCATTTTTTTTTCATTGTCACCAGAATGTAGTTTTGCGCCGTTGATTTTTCATTTCTTTGGGCCAGGTGTCGCTGGCTGATCCAGCCATCTCTCAGTAGTCTGTCAGTGACGATCCCTTAATATTACACGTTCTTTTCGCATGTTTTTGTGATCTTTGCTCTGTCATACATGTATTAGATTACATGTTTTTGAAGGCAAAAAATGTTGAATAATAAATTTATAAAACTCTTTATTTTGTTTGTGATTAAAAATCTGGCATTTGTTGTTAAGTCAAGTGTATATTATTATCTTTGTTTTTTATCATATTTTTTATTTCACGTACACGTGTAAACTTCCTGCTGTGATTGTTGAATTTCCTGTCATTCCTTTCATTATACTGTGTAATACGATTGCTAATACTAATACTAATAATATTAATTTTTGATAGTAACTTTCAGGGTGCAAAGCCTACATTCATAATTGAAAATCAATCAATCAACATCTTTTGTTTTTACTTTTATATAACGTACGTATACATCTGTATGAAAACGATTTCTACTACGTTGTTTACTACACTTGCTACTACTAATACTACTACTAGTCATAACTTTGAGATTATCGTCTTTCGATTTTGTGTTAGGAGATACGATGATAGATACAGTTTATTGTGTTATGGGAAATACATGTAGTAACAGTTCATTTTGTTCTTTTACTTTGTAGGCCTATATGATACTAAGGATAGATATACGATAATAATAAATAATATAGGGACCACTCATTGGACCAACACAGACATGAATAATATATTGTACTTGTACAGTGTCAATAAACGGGAGGGCAGCCATTGAAAATGGCCAGAAGGCTCAATTACAATCCTTTAAATTATGTTATTACATATGTATTCTTATAATTGTTTTTTGGGGGAGGGGGTATACCACTGAGTAATGAGATTCAATGACTATCTGTTTTTAGAATAAGTTATATACCCGGTAATCTTGTATCGTGTGAAATATCACTGAAAATAGTGATGAGATGATAAAAGAAGAAACACTGACACTGACATGGAAACAAGAAGAAGGCTTTATTGTTGCAGGCAGACGGCTCGCCTTGGGTTGTGGGAAGGATGAACTGAGGAAAGAGAGGGATGTTGTAATTTGTAAAGTAAGATGGGCTTGGGGCTAAGCCACCTTGCTATATGGAGGCTCAAGTTTGGGGTGAAAAGGAGGGGAAGAGTTGCACTTGCAGTGGGGTTGGTAGCGTGGAAAAGGGGGGATGGGTTAGCGATTGAAGAGGGACTATTTTCATTACCGGTACGCCTGAACAAGACTCACACTCTCACTGACTTGGCATTGGTGCACATGGATTTAGTTTGATTTGTTCCGCTTCATAACGGATCCTCACTTTTTATGCCACTGACATAATAATAATTTCACCTACTTTGTACGTGTTCGGTCAGTTACAACACTCATGGAATAATATGAGAATAATAATACATGCAGTATGTTATATATTATATATTATTATAGTGTATGTTTGATTTTATCATTTCGTTATTTTGAAGATATATATTTGGATTTACATGCCATTGTTTTGAAATTGTCTTAATCAAAACTTAAAACGTGTAAAATAAGACAACTGTATCCTGAAATAAAGGGTTTTCTTTATGTTACTAGGCCTGACTTGTTTTGAACTTCTTTATCAAAGTTCCATTGTTCGGTCCTGTGTTCTAGTTCTTCTGATATTTATTATTTTAAAATCTTACTTTTCAAACTCACCACCGAGGCGTTTTTGGGAGGGTGTGTTGGCGGCCACTTCTTTCCTTTCATTTTTTCACTTTTCTTTCATCTTGCTGTTATTGTTACCTCTTATCCACCCTGAGATCACCGCATATGATGGATGGGATAAATTGCAATGAAATAATCTAATATGTGTAGTAAGTGTAAAGCAGCGCCCTATTTTCACTCTGAGATACAAAGCGATAAACGACAATACGGGCCACCTCCACCAAGGAAGACAGAACAAACATGTAACGTTTCGGGTTGGCTATTAATTACATGTACTATAACCTTTCGTCAGACAACCGACAAGGACATGTAATAATTTTATTGATCTTCGCACTTATACAGCCATGGAATTTGTGGCGCAGTGGTCCAGAGGCAAGAAGGCCGGGCCTCTCACTCTCTCTCGACCAGCTGGAGTTAAAAGTCCCGGCAGGTTGAAACGTTTTCTTTTGAGTTTTTCGGGTAGAACCCCCCTCCTCCTGGTCCAGGTAGATGGATCGACACCTAGTCCCATCGGCGACGGATGATACAAACGAGATCCCGTGTGCAGATCATAACACTATGTAAAAGACAAACAAAAGAATTAATAAGCAGGGACACAAGGAGGTCAAAGGAGTTAACCCAACCGAAAAGACGAATACAGGAGAGAGACCACGAGGGAGGGACATAGAAAGACTCCACAGAACTCACTTACGTCATTCATAACACGAGCAAGGTCGTTAAGTGTTAAGAGACACAACCCTAGCCAAGGTAACGATGGACCTGACCATCCAGCACAAAGGCCACGGCTTGAAGACACATAAAGACACACAACGATATCATAATTGAAAATAAAAAAAAGTATTTAAAAGCAAGAACATAAACTATAGGACTGGCCATGGCTTCACTTACAGCTCTGACTTGGAACGTGCGTGGATTAAGAAATAAGAAAAAAGAAATGCTATCATTAAACTTCTTAAGACAAAAGAATACACAATCATAATGCTACAAGAAACCTACCTAAAAGAAGAGGAACTGTGTGTTATAGAAGCACAGTGGGGAGGGACTGTACATTTACAAGCAGGAACAGAACATAGCGGTGGATTACTAACTTTGTTTAACAAAAATATAGTTGGTAATATATCAGTAGTGCACAAGAATTCAAGATACATAGCATCTAAATGTAAACTTCAGGATGAGGACATGTTAATATACAACGTTTATGCACCTTGCAATGTGAAAGATAGAGTTGTCTTTTTAAAAGAGCTGAAAGAAACTATGACTGACCATGCCAGAGTAAATGATGGCGTAAAAACAATAGTAGCTGGAGATTTCAACTGTGTCCTTAGTAACGAATTTGACATTATTGCAGGCCAAAAACATCCAAAAGAAAGCGTAAAGACATTCGAGGCAACAGTGACTGACTTAGGATTGATTGATGTATGGAGAAAGAATAATCCCAGTTATAAACAACACACATGGGCAAGAGAAACCCCTTATACTGCTAGACGTCTGGATTACATATTTGCCGATGAAAGCATGATGCCTAATATAGAAAGTATAGACATCAGAACCCTTGGTTTCTCAGATCACAGAGCAGTCGAATGCAAAATAGGTTTCTGGTCAAGTCTCCGCGGCCCCTCATATTATAAACTGAATATTAACTTATTGAAAGACAAGCAATACATAAATCTTATACATAAAACAATGGAACAAATTATAAGTGAACGAAGATATACGGACGAACATCTAGCATGGGAATACATTAAAAAGGAATTAGTAGAAATTAGTCAGCAATATAGCAGGTATAAAAAATCAAAATCGAACAAGAAAAAAAAATAAACCTTCTATCGCAAATAAACGAAATAGAAAATGAAGTCGCTGAAGATCCACATAGTGAGAAACTTAGGACAAGACTACATATCAGGAAGAAAGAACTGGAAATCATTCAAATGGAAGAAACCAGAGGTGCACAAATAAGATCTGGAATAAAATGGATCGAAGAAGGAGAGAAGTGTAATAAATTCTTTCTGAACTTAGAAAGGAGGAGATCCACCAATAACACCATAAATAAACTCAGAGGTGAAAATAGGAATCTATTTAAACCACTTGAGATATTGGAAACAATAAAAAAATTATTATAAAAATCTATACAAAGAGGAAAGAACAAAGGACATTATTCAGGCAACCAGAGCATTCACGTCTTCTCTTACAATACCAGTAATCCCAAATGCAGAAAAAGAATTGTGTGACCGGGAGGTTACTGAAGAAGAAGTTTTAGATGCTATAAATAGCATGAAGAATGGTTCTGCGCCAGGAATCGACGGCCTTCCTATTGAATTCTACAAGCTATTTTGGCAGCATATCAAAGATCCTCTGCTAGAATCATTCCAATACAGCTTCAAAAAGGGTTCACTATCAGGGTCTCAAAAACTGGGAATCATAAGCTTACTACATAAAGGAAAAGATAGGACAGAGCTCAATAACTGGAGGCCGATCACCCTTTCAAATACCGATTATAAGATAATCGCCAAAGTATTCGCCAAAAGGCTGGCGTCCGTAGTAGACAAAATCGTGCACATAGACCAGAAAGGTTTCATACCAGGCAGAAATATCTCTGATATGATTCGGGACATTGACGACATCTTGAAACAAAGAATACCACAGATAATCAAGATATACTTGTCTCTCTGGATTTTAGGAAAGCTTTTGACACTATATCAATTCCTTTTCTTTTGGAATCAATTAAAACATTTGGATTTGGAGATGATTTTATGAAATGGATGAAGGTTTTGTTTCATGGAAGAACAGCTTCTGTTAAAAATGCAGGTTTTATCTCAGAAGAATTTAATGTAGAAAGAGGTGTGAGGCAGGTGTCCAATATCTCCACTCTTGTTTGTTTATTGTGGCTGTAGAGCTACTCGCCATAAGCATTAGACAAAACAAAAACATAAAAGGCATAAGTCCTGTCGAGGGAATAGAACCAATAAAAATAAAACAATATGCGGATGATATGTCGCTATTTGCCAAAGGCATTGATGATCTCAAGAATGCATTAGATCAAGTTGAAATATTCTCAAAACTGTCTGGACTGAAACTCAATAAAGAAAAATCGTTAGCTATGCCATTAATTTTACTAATCCATTTCCTTGCATAATGCATGGAATAAACACAGTAAATGAAATAAAAATACTAGGTATATTCTTTAGAAACAATGAACCCGCAATAAGCATTGCAAAAAATTGGGATAAAAGAATTAACACAATTAAATGTATATTGACGCAGTGGGCAAAAAGAAATCTGTCAATAATGGGTAAAATTCAGATACTTAAAACGTTCGCTCTCAGTCAGTTAACCTATGTGATGAGAAGTATTGGTATTCCCGATGAAATTTTATCAGACATAAATCGAATATTTTTCAAGTTTATATGGCAAAAGAGATATACAAACAGAAGAGCAATTGAAAAAAAAAAAGAAGCGTTATGTTCAGTCCTGTTGAAATGGGAGGACTTAACATGCCAAATATTGTAGAAATACAAGACGCATACCTATTAGATTGGGCCGAGAAATTCATTGAATCAGAGGAAGGCTGCTTTAAAAATTTAATTGAAAAAGTTTTATCACCCGTTGGCGGACTAACAGCTTTTGAAGCAAATGTTTCTCTGAAACAATTTCAAGGTATGTCCCTTATTCGCAATGAATTTTGGCTTCGGGTACTAAAGACATGGACAAAACATAATTTCGGCAAGAGATATAAAGAAAAAGAAGCTAATATTTTCCTCCAACCTTTATTTAATAATAATAATGTAACTCACGCTGGAAAGGTTTTGCATGTGCAATATCTTATAGTTAAAGGGTTGAAATATATCAAAGATATTTGCAATGGCGGAGCAATAATAGATTTTGAACAGTTCACTCAAAAATACGGTAATTATCCACGGGGAGTATTAGATTATTGGCTAATATACAATTCGCTACCAAAAGATAGACTTCGACACGAAGCTGTGACGATAAGCCCTAAGCAAATCCTTTTTAGAGGTGAACCAGTTGGAGAAATTGGAAGAAAGGGATTCCTAAAACTGATTAAAGGAACCGAAAGATCACACACAGAAAATCTGTGGCTCCGAAGGTTTGACGTTCATATCACAAATAAACATTGGAGTTTAGGATGCGTTGAGATAAAAGAAATAAGATTGAGAGCATTGCAGTGGAAAATACTGAACAATATTTATCCAACAAATATTTTACTACACAAAATGGGAATTCGCGACTCCCCACATTGTTCGTATTGCTCAGAAATGGATTATATAGAACATTTCTTTGTAGACTGCTCGAAAACAACAAATCTATGGAAGACCATTAAAGATAGACTTTCTATGAAATTAGGTAAACGAATTGTTCTAGAAAGGAAGGACATATTACTTGGATTAACATTTGCAAGTGGAGTTTGCCAAACTGAAATTCAGGAGATAAATAGAATATTATCGGTAGCTAAAATGGCAGTGTCAAAGTACAAATATGGAGGAGGGGGAAATCTGATTGAAATATTCAATTTCAACGCAAAATTAAGAAACATTGATATCTAACCTAATATTTTCGTCAGCTATTTTTTTCTTTCTGTTTTTCATTTTTCGTTTAAAAATGGGTTGGGGGATGGGGGGGGGGGGGGTGGTTGTTATTCGGATGTTTTGTCTCGGGTATTTCACTTTATTTTATTTTATTTTATCTTTATATTCTTTTAATGTTTTCTTGTTTTTGTTTTCATGTTTATAGTGGGTTTTTGTTTTGAAATAATGAATTCAATAAAACAAGGAGAAAAAAAGAAAACAAGAAAAGCAATGATGAATGGAAGCGCAACAGACTGCAGAGGCTACCCCAAAATGAACATTACTATATTTCATCACTATCCTAAGTTCATTTAACAGTCAAAATTTCTACAAGTAAGACTATCATTATAATCATCTCTTATACTAATAAAAAAAAAAAAAAAAAAAAAAAAAAAAAAAAAAAAGAAAAAGAAAAGAAGAACAAATATTAGGGCAGTGGTTGTGGTGATAGAGGACGATAGTAATACTAGTAAAGTAAAGGTGGTGTATATAGTAAAATGATAGTAGTGATAGCGTTAGCAAACAGTCGTTGCATTAATTAAATTATGCAGCATGTGTTGGGGGGGGGGGGGGGAGAGGTGAGGAAAATTTAATAAGAACTATTAGGATTACGTATGATTATCTTTTAATGTCTAGATTTGTATTGTAAAAAAAAAAAAAAAAAAAAAAAAAAAAAAAAAAAAAAAAAAAACAAAAAAAAAAACAAACTATGGGATATATTGAAACCAAATACAATTTTGTGACAATATATGAAAACGCAACATGTGTGCCATTTTGAAAGCACGAGCACTCTAAACTGTCGTGAGGTAAGGTGCCAGCCCAGCTTCCGGAACCTACAATATGTAGATGACGCTTGATACCGGCACTCTAAAACTACCCAGAGACACAGTGCACAGAAAGCGTTATTTCAGTACAGAGCCCTACTGAACTATATATCCCACTAAGAAGAGAGAGAAAAAACCCCACCAAAAACAAACAACCACAAAAACAAAAACAACAAACAAACAAACAAACAAAAAACAACAACAAAACAACCAAAAAAACAAAACAACAAAAAAAAAACCAAAGAGAAAAGAGAGAGAGAGAGAGAGAGAGAGAGAGAGAGAGAGAGAGAGAGAGAGAGAGAGAGAGAGAGAGAGAGAGAGAGAGAGAGAGAGAGAGAGAGAGAGAGAGAGAGAGAGAGAGAGAGAGAGAGAGAGAGAGAGAGAGAGAGAGAGAGAGAGAGAGAGAGAGAGAGAGAGAGAGAGAGAGAGAGAGAGAGAGAGAGAGAGAGAGAGAGAGAGAGAGAGAGAGAGAGAGAGAGAGAGAGAGAGAGAGAGAGAGAGAGAGAGAGAGAGAGAGAGAGAGAGAGAGAGAGAGAGAGAGAGAGAGAGAGAGAGAGAGAGAGAGAGAGAGAGAGAGAGAGAGAGAGAGAGAGGAGAGAGAGGAGAGAAGGGAGAGGTAATAATAGGGAAGGACAAAAACTATAAAAACAAAATAGAGAGAGAAAAAAAACAAAGATATATAATATAATTTGATTGAAATGGGACTAGATAACAAATCTGCAAAGGTCTAATAGCCGTTCATCTGCTGAAGAGAATAAAGAAGACAAGATACGGCTTTGATAAAACGTCATGAAGCTCTACCCTAAATAAGATGTCTTGTTACGAATGAGGCCCTCTGATATTACTGAGAACCAAATAATTAAAATAACTGATAGTTATTTGTACCGTCATATTTAAAAACTAATTTCTTGTGTTTTTGCTCCTTAATCTCTGACTTATTCTAGTTTTTATTTGTATGAACAATGCATGCCTTATTTTGTTTTATTTCCCATGACTGTTAAACTGCACGACATGTACATTGTAATATTAATGACAAACGCAATTTCAAATCAATTTTGAAAGAAGAACACATTTTTGAGAAAACGAAGGTAGGCTTACATGATTGATGTTTATAAAAACCTCCAATAAATACATGTATATGTATATAATGTAATACAATTATTTAGAAGCAACCAAAAAAAAACAAAAGAAAAAACAAAGAACCACTCCCTCCCCACCCCAAAATAGAACATGAACAAAACAAAAACAAATCCAATGTAATTGGTGGACGAAATATGGTGCTCGTATTTAGAAACTTACAATTATTATAGGCCTGCGCAATATAGTATATTTTTAATAATGATTTATTACAACTCCAGTAAAAAAATTCGCCATAACGGCTTCAGAAAGAAGAGCCCATTACAGGAAATAGCCTACTCCAGTTCTAATAGTAATACTAATATGTTGAATCGTATTTGACATATCTTTATTTTTCTTCTGATTATGCTGTCATACAGTAACTCTCTCTCTCTATCTGTCTGTTTGTCTGTCTGTCTGTCTCTGTCTCTCTCTCTCTCTATATATATATAGTGCAGCAACCAAATTACAAAACAAACAAACAATGCTAGAGATCTATTTGAATGTTCAAATCAAAATGAGTATTCCACTGTGCACGATTCTCCAGTTCATTTTGTGGAACATGTATGTAAATTTGTGCAAACTTAGGTTAATCACCATCTTATGGCATTGAATGACCTATACGATGGTGGATCTTACCATTAATTCGAAAGGTGTATATGCCGGGTGGTAAAATATCTTCATTTGCTCCCAGAGATGCAAAGGCAAAACTGTTGTTGTATGCACGTACATTTAAACGAAATTGCTTGGCAGCAACAGACTTTTTCAGACACAGGTCTTCCATAAGAGGAGGAGTTGTCTGTAGTGGAGGAAGAATGACTTGTCTATTTGCACAGCATAGACCTTTAGTTTCTTCTCTAAACAGCTTTGCTTGACAGAAGTTGCAAACTACTTCCATGGCACTCTGTACATTAGGGAAATGATCTAGATCTATAGCATTCTCTTGATCTATACGCAGATCTTGATGAGTCGTGTCTAGATCTAGATTTATTTGGTCTTGAATCAAAGCCTCATTCCTATAGCAACGTATTTCGAAGTCTACCTCATGCAGGATTGGACCGGGTATTGCACATTGGTCTAGATGTAGAGAATCTGCTCTTGCTTCTGTATTATTATCTAGATCTAGATCTACATCATTGTAACGTCAAGTTGACAGAACCTCACGTTTTCGCTTTGCTCTTGCTTCTAGATCTAAATCTAGATCTGTGTTGTTATCATTATCGAGAGCTAGATCTGGCCTTGATTCTAAATCTACGTCCTTGTCAACATTGTTACCGGTACGGGAATTTGACTGTAACTTTCGTTTTCGCTTGGCATTTCGAGTTTGGTAGCTAAGGCTTTGCTTTCGCTTACCCATCAAGAATGCAATTACCACAGGCAAGTAATTTACACAAACATGGGCTAGCGGGCGAAGACTGAACGTTAGTTTGAAACACATTGGTCCTGGTCTACTTACAGATCTTTTAGATGACAGTATTTTACTAAATGTACGGCCAAAATTCTTTGAAGAAATTACCAAAAGGGTGTCTCAAGGATTTAATGTCTCTTCGTCACAGCACGTCTTTAAACCACTAAATGCATTAATAAGGATATAGAATGATAAATTTGAAAGGATTAGGCTGCAAAAGCCAATCACCAAATCGTCAAATAATATTAGTATTTGGCGCTAAATGACTCAAACTGGTACAATTACAATGACTTCCTTTCATTTATTTACTACGGTCGTTTGGTAGATTCAAGGCTTCGAAGTCTTCATGGCTGCCTTCATTCGTATAAATAATTCATCAAGACTCAAATGGCAGGAGTAAAGGTATAACAGCTGTTGCCATAATTCTAGATCGGCCATTGTTGATTCCACATCGATTCTAATTCAATTTGACGTTTGAAATCACGTTCCTGAGATTCGTTCAAGGTTTTGCTCATGAAATAGTCTATTTTTTATTTTATAAGATATATATATGTAATAGAATGATAATCTATATTGTAAAAGTGATGTAACTGTTGTCATCTTATATGTATGTGTATTATTAGACTTAATTCCCCTTATCCTTAGATAAGTATATAAAGGCTGAATAAAGATATTCTAGGTCAGTCTAGATCAGATCTACCAACTGTACTCATGTATTTCATCATCTTGTGTTACACTGGCCATTCTGTCACATTGGCGACGAGGATGGGATAGACGACTTCTACAATGAGCTGTCAAAACTTGCGCAAACATGCGACTTCAAACGCAGAAGAGGAGATCTCACAATTGATAGCTGATGTCGAGGATTCGTCAACCTGTGTTTCGTCTGCTTCTGCTTCTGTTTGTTCCTCTGCTTCCTCTTCCTTCAGGGTAAGCCGTCACATGCGAACACTTTCATGTTTACTTGTTCGGGTCACCAACGTTCACAGTATACACGGATCACAAACCACTAATCTCATTGTTTGGAAACAAATCACACTGTACTCATGTATTTCATAAAAATCGAGGATATCTATCAGTCTGCTTCTGCTTCTGTTCCTCTCTCCCTCTTCCTTCAGCCAGATTGAAAGACTTGTTCGGGTCACCAATCACAGCGGACCACTAAATTGCATACAACATTGAAGATTGTTACGGACGCAAACAACATGCGAAGGCAAGGACAACCCAGCCGACTACATGAGTAGGCACCCCAGCAAAGAAAGCAAACAAAGCTCCCGAACACAAAAGATTGCAGAAGAATATGTGCAATACCTAGCAATCAACAGCATCCCCAAAGTGATGACCATAGAACAAGTCCAGTTAGAAACGTCCAAGGACCCAACCCTACAAGCAGTCATACAGGCGTTAGAATCAGGCAACTGGCACGAACAAAGTTTGAGAGTCCCTCCTGGAGAAACAAGAAGCTTTTGAAACCCTGAAGCAATGCGCCATTGAATTAACAATCACGGCAGACAGACTCCTTCTGAAGTGATAGGCAAATCATACTACCGACATCACTGCAAGACCAGGCCGTACAAATCGCACTTAATAGTGGACATGAAGGCAAAACTAAGACACTAGCTTTACTACATGAGAAAGTTTGGTTCTACGGTATGAGTACCGCTGTGGAAAGGACAGTAAAAGACTGTCTAGCGTGTCAAGTTGCAACACCAACAACCACAAAAGAACCTCTTCAAATGTCTCCACTGCCCAGTAAGCCATGGTCTGAAGTAAGTGCCGATTTTGGACACTTACCAAATGGAAAATACCTGCTCGTCGTAACCGACGAATACTCCAGATACGCCGTTGTCGACATTGTAGAAAGCACTCTCCTCTAGAGCTGTCATCCCAAAGCTAGATAAAATCGTCGCCGAATTTGGTATACCAGATCAATAAAAAACAGATAATGGTCCACCGTTCAACAGCCACGAGCTCAAACTATACACACTTAGCATGGGTATAAAGCACAGGAAGATCACTCCTTTATGGCCTCAAGCTAATGTGGGGACGGAAAGGTTCATGAGAACCATCAAGAAAGCAATCAAGGCATGCACTTACAGAACACAAAAACTGGAAACAAGAAATATTCAAGTTCTACTGGCCTACAGGACCACACCTCACTCTTCAACTGGTCTAGTGCCAGCCCAGGTTTTGTTTGGTCGCAACCTCAGAACAAAGTTACAGAACCTCCATCACCCATTGATAACACAATGAATGAAGTCATAAGACAAAATGATAACATAGCAAAGGAAAACATGAAACGCTATGCTGATAATAAGAACTATGTCAAACCGTCAACCATACAAATCGGTGACAATGTCTTGGTCAAAGATACAACAAATTTAAGACCATCAACTCCTTACGAACCAACCCCATATGTAGTTCAAGGAAAAAAAGGATCAATGATCACAGCTCAAAGAAATAACAAAACAATTTCAAGAAACAGTAGCTTCTTCAAAAAGGGTCCAAGACCCCTACTCCGAAGGAAGAGGAAGCAGAGGAACAAACAGAAGCAGAAGCAGACGAAGCACACAGGTTGACGAATCGGATGAAACCACAGAAGCCATCGCCGGAGAACAACCCACCACGATTCCAGTTCCTTCAAGATCGAGCAGAACGAGAAAGCTTCCACAAAGTTCAAAGACTTCACAATGAACTGAACAGGACATATCGACGAAAATCGAGCACCGTCAACGTTCCAAGTCGTATCGTTTCTTCCATGGGCATCCAGAAGATGATGTCAATGCCTCAACCAATCAACAAGGCTAAAGCTCGTTATGCCTTGTCGTCTTTTATTCTTTTGACCCTATGGTCTCACCGTTATGTGTTCTTGACACGGATTGTGTCATGCAAGAATAGTCGTTTCATTTCTCTACCAGTTAGGTTGTGATATGAGACATAATAATGCTCATGATTAAATCCTTCCCTTTAAGTTTTTTCCATTCTTTTCATTTTGATAATACACGAAAATCAGGAGAAGTTTAGATCGTGCTGAAGATAGGACACTTCAGATGTCTCAGAATATCTGTCCACATTGTTTATATGTTCGTCTACCTATGTTGTATCACAAATGTCACTTCATACCTCACTTAGATATAATATTGCTTATTGACTTAGTATTAGTGTCTAGTTACATCAGTTGTATCTTACGGACACTATGTATGAGGAACATTGAACACGCAAGCCCTGAAAAGTGTTTGAAGGACTACAAGCTCTGAACAATTTGTGAATGTGAATTTATCCATCCTTATCATGTTTGTTAAATATGCTTACAATGTTTTTATAAACTAAATCTGTTTCGTATCAATTAATTTATCAATTTGTTAACTTGGATGATTTAGGAACAATCAATCCCAGGTGGAAGAGATGTAATAGAATGATAATCTATATTGTAAAACTGATGTAACTGTTGTCATCTTATACGTATGTGTATTATTAGACTTAATTCCCTTATCCTTAGATAAATATAAAGGCTGAATAAAGAGATTCTAGGTCAGTCTAGATCAGATCTACCAACTGTACTAAATGTACTTCATCATCTTGTGTGCCATTAATCCCAAATTTTGAATTTAACGTGTTGGCTTTAATTATGACTAAGTATGAATGTGTGTGTATGTATGTATGTGTGTCCATTTGTGTGAATTTATCGGTTTACGATGATCTATCTGTCTTTCAATCTCTTCCATCGTATCGTTTTTGACTTTCTTCTTACAGTGGGAAAACAACAACTAAAATTCTCTTCGTTTTCAATTATTGCATTCCGTCAAAATTTGATTCCTCCCCCATCCCACCCACTCCTGCCCCCGTTCCACCCTTCTCCTAACCTTTCGACCTTTTATGGACATATTATTTAGCTCTAAACCCTGAGTAGACATCATCAGCTTTCGGAATGGAGGGCATTGTGAAGAACGCCAACTTCATGCACGATGATGAGCAGGTACAAGATGACTTCTCTGACAAGCTCTGTGATTGGATTATCTGACAACCGAGAGACATGCACATCCAAACAAGTCTTCAAGGCGTTTGATGTTCTGGCACAGAAGCTTCTTGGGGATTCCTGCCCTTCTTTCGAAAGTCATGGATGGGAACAAGCAAAGGCTTACCGCAATCTGATCTATCTCTTCCAGGTAAAGTTCCATGACAGCTTGAATGTTACATTTACCCAATATATAATAAATATACTATTATATGTTGTACATACATACATATATACATACACCCACATACACACACACATACATACATACATACATACGTATATACATACATACACACAATACATACATACATACATACATACATACGGACGAACGTACATACATACATACATACGGACGTACGTACGTACATACACACATACATACATACATAGAATACATACATACATACATACATGCATACATACATACATACATACATACATACATACATAAATACATCCTTACTTGAATTATCTGTCTATTACAGTGACATGGTTTGTGACTCACAAATGGAGAGAGAGAGAACTACACGAGGTGTGCTTGAATCAGGCCATGAAGTTCCATCAGTATGGCCCTGCCACCATCCATGGGTCAGTCATGAAGTTCTACTTCAGGGGTAGTGACGTATCCCCTTGCCTGATTACACACAGGTATTTCTAAAGCTTTTTACATCATTCAGTCTTGTTCTTTTTCTCTTCCTTTTCTTTTTCTTGTTCTTGTTCTTTTTCTTGTTCTTGTTCTTGTTTTTGTTCTTGTTTTCTTGTTCTTGCTCTTGTTCTTGTTCTTGTTCTTGTTTTCTTTTCTTGTTGTTGTTGTTGTTGTTGTTGTTGTTGTTGTTGTTGTTGTTGTTGTTGTTGTTGTTGTTCTTCTTCTTCTTCTTCTTCTTCTTCTTCTTCTTCTTCTTCTTCTTCTTCTTCTTCTTCTTCTTCTTCTTCTTCTTCTTCTTCTTCTTCTTCTTCTTCTTCTTCTTCTTCTTCTTCTTCTTCTCCTTGATCTCCTTGTTCCCATCCTCCTCTTTTTTTCACCCTCTCCCTCTTCTTTTTCTTTCTCCTCCTCCTTCTCTTCCTCCTCCCCTCTCACTTATGTCTCTTGTTCTTTTCTTCTTGGTCTTATTCACCAACTCTTATTACCAACTATTTCAGACGTTGCAAGGCGAAGAACTGATGCGTGTTCTCTCTCCTCTGTGTGTATAATCTGTTACAAAGAAGGAAGACACCGATTTAAAGGAATTCTATGAATGTTTTAGATATGAAATTCAAATGATGCTGGATGAGGATTTCAAGTAAGAATTTTCATTAATTGGATGCATCAGTTTTTAAAGCGTGAAATCAAACATTTATGAATTTTTTTTTAAATAACGATAAGTCATTATCTTTGATCCCATCTAGTGAAAAAAACGGAACAAAAGTAATTTATAACGAGAAAACAGTAAGAAAAGTATTTTTTCTTTTCTTGGATCTTGACAAATTAAGTTATTCACTTGTCACATATTGGGTTGAATTCCACAATGTTTGCTAAGTTAGTACTCTGCTAGGCTTAGCAATATGTGTGGAGTTATATTTTGCCTACCAACTATTGTGCAAGTTTCCACGCGATTCTTTCGAAAACCTGTCCTAGTATCCAATTGGTTTTCTACAAGCAGTCTTACGGTTCTTGAACAACACGCATCTTTTTTGGGTTAAAATGACTAAACATAGGCTTATCGAATTGCCTTCTTTAATCTATATTATATACGATTAAACTGCCATGAGTTACCTGCAATTGTCTCATTTAAAAGAATCAAAGCCCATCGAAACATGAAGCCTCAATTGATGTTCCACCTCATGTGTTGAGGTTTAAACAAATTATGTAGAGGCGATAATGCTTAATGTTGTCGATTTCGTAGGTCATACGCAGGTTATTTTCAAAGGCATGCTGTAAAATTATACAAAGTTTAGGCTCAAAAACTTAAAACGTCGCAAAAAAAAAAAAATGCCACTAATGACAAACTAGAAACCAAAAAGAAGAGTGAAAAACAAAATCAAAGTGTTAAAAGAGACATAAAGCCACTTGTAGAAAATCAATATTTTTTCTTCAAAAGATCGTTTTCGTGAAATTAAAGTGAAAATTTGCACTATAATAAATGGACAAACTTTGGTAAGTACTAAGCTTTATGCTGAGTTAGTTCTCAGCTAAACCTACAGCTACGATGGAGTTAGTACTCTGCTAACCCTACCAAGCTATGTAGAGATAATTTTAGTACAGTGATGAAAGAAAGAAGATTCACAAAGTTCATTCCATGTGTGCGTAAAGGGAATAGTTCACAATTTGCTGGGAGTATGTTCCAGAGTCTTATTGTTGATAGAATCGTATTACATTATGCATTTAATTTTCATCTTGCTTTCCAGCAAAAAAGAGCTCCAGAAAAAAGGAATATATGAACAAGATGTTAGATTTTGCTGTTCACCTATATCTAGACTACACACATATCCCAGAGGAAGGCTATTCGAATATCGCTGGAGCAGCCAATACTATCTTTGATTTCTTCAATGATGCATGGCAGGTATGTAAAAAGCATTGAAGTTCTTGAAAAGGTTTGTTGCAAGAATAGGAAAGATAATTAATTTCAAACCATAATGATTATAAAGCTATTATAGCCTTGTCTTTACTTCAAATGAAAAGATGAATGTATTATCTAATGTAACTCTGACATCTGTAAATGTTTTCTGTTCACCCCTCCAGGAAATAGATGACATCCAACAGCTGAAATCTTATCTTCAAAAGATAACTACATTTGTGAAGAAGCCAGATTTCCTCAAAATGAGATGGTCTATTCTAGCATCAAGGACCTCATTAACTACATTAGAGAGAAAACCAGGTCAGCTGTTTAATATCTTCTAGATTTCTTAAGGTGGAAATAAAAATAAAGATGGCTTTATAGTCTGTATCCTCACACAAGTGCCAGCTCACTGATGGTCAGGCCATTTTATTTAAAGTCCTTTTTAACTCCCAAGGAGTAAACAGTACAGCAACCTGTCAGGCAATTTGTACCAACACTGACAAGATTTTCTCTGTGCCTATCGCTGGGGTACTCCTTCCTTCCTGAATTAAATGAGGACAGCAGAGTGAAGTACCTTTCCTGAAAGAACAACGTCATGAAACCTCCCAGGGCCAGTCAAAACTTTTTTTATTACTTTGTTAAGTTACTCATGCTGTCTTTAAATTTTGACAATACAAATTTGTATTTTTCTAATCTATCAAAGAGAAATGTGTCAATTGAGGAACGGAAATCTGCCCTGTTTGTATTCAACATCTGAAGCATAATGATACATGTACAAGTTGACTAATATTTTCAGACTGAAAAATAATTTTTGTTTTAACATTGAAATATGTTTCTCCCATTGATTCTTTTTCATAGTTGTTCAAAGTTGTTTTTCTTTCTTATCAGGGGACCTGGTAAACTGGAAAAATTGAGCAGTGAGATGATTGAGCTTCTTGAGTATTTATCCCAGTGTAAAACTGAAAATGAAGACATGCTCATTGAAGTTTTTGAGGTTGTCGTAAAGTTCTTTCGAGATAATGATGAGGATTACATCAAGGTACACACTGCTCAACGATTTGATTTGATTTGTTTAATTTTACTCCGCATCCACAACTAAGGTGATCTCGGGGTTTTGCTAGGATTTTTCATTTTGCCCAGACTGCTCTGTAAATAGCTAAAGGATTTTTAAACAGCTGCACAGAGTGGTGATGCACAGAGTTTAGCGGTGTGATGTGCACAGAGTGGTGTGATGTGCACAGAGTGGTGTGATGTGCACAGAGTGGTGGATGTGCACATGATGCACAGAGTGGTGTGATGTGCACATGGGACCTTTTTTTTTATCATTCTTCTCCGGTGGGACTAGGTATCGACCCACCTACCTGGATCAGGTGGGTAGGCTTTACTCGAAAAATACCTCGAGAAAACTTTTCAACCCGCTGTGCCGGGGTTTGAACCCATGACCTATTGGTTGAGAGGCCAGCACCTTGCCTCCAGACTACCGAGTCCACCCAGTTCAGCGAAGTATTTACAAAGCTTGTTGATGTCGTTATCAACTTAAATTTTGTATTTTCCCACCATATTGAATTTTGACACTGATTGACCTCCCATCTGTTACAAGGAAGACAGACAAATAAATGTGAAGACAGACAGATGGACACACATGATTAGTACAAATGTATATATTATAAGTATGTGTAAATCGTTAATTGCTGTTTTAGACATATAATGAAGTCATAGTCATATTGACTTAATCAGAAAATGACCCACGTGAGCATCATCAGGCAATACCCAAATGAGGTGATCACACAGTTGATTATAATGATTATTATTAACAGGTTTCAATACAAGAGGCTGTTAAACTGTCATTATGAACAAGGAAGAATTCAATGACATTATTCAAAAACAGAATATTATGCTTCTATTATTTTTTTCTGTATCCTTTCTTGGATATTTGGTGCATGCAAATTTAATACCCAATTCATACCATAGTAAAATGGAGTCCTAAATAATGTTTTTTCTTCTCCTACATTTTTACTCCTTTGGTAGAACACTTTTGTGATGTAATTCATTTTTTCTTTCCTTTGTCTTACACAATTTTACCGTCTAACACTCCTCACAGAATCAAATATCAGTTTTCAATGCTGTTGCTCCACCTTTCAAGAAACTTCTGGCAGTCATAGACATGAGGTTTCGTCAAGACAGATTACATAAGACAAATTATGTATGTTTTGGAGAACTCTTTGGAAAGTGAGTTGTTTTTATTTTGTTATTATAAATATACATTGAAACATGTTACACCTCGGATGATTTTCAAGTATGATTATTAGATCGGATTAGTATTTGATACTGAGATTATGCGGGTATTAAGCGTGAACGGTCAGTCTACTACATGAAGTATTTAATTTTTAAATTATATAGCCTGTTTGAAATGATGGCTTGGGTGAAAGAAAAATTCTGCTCAAAGATGGGGAAGCAATGAAATTTTTATAATTAAACGTCACTTCTGGAAGAAAACTTCCTTGAATGAAAACAATCTTGCAGGATCATTTAGAACCTATACGCAATGCATGGTTACTCTTAGTGACCTGGCAACTGACCCTTTGGCAATGAAAGAATGACCAACTCAGAATTATATACATGTATATGGAAAAGATAAATAAATACTGTTTTAAAACATGTTATACTCTGGTGATATTAAATCGAGTTAGCACTCGATACTGAAGTTACGGATAGGCGTGTACAGTGCTATGCCCACTTTTTAATTCTAAAAACCCTTTGAGAATGGCCGCATAGGTGGATGAAAATTATACTCAAAGATGGCAAACAATGAAATTTCGAAAAATTCCTTACAGGAAAAACGATCTTGGGATCCTTGTTAAACTACAGGTAAAATATAATGACCTTTAGTGGCCTAGCAACAGAGCCTTTGATGCTCAAAGAAAGACCAACTCAAAATTATATATATATATTGATATTATGTCTATCCATCTATTTTTGTGTACGTATGTAGGGCTAAATAAATGATGAAATTCATCAGAATTAGATAAATTATTCACCACCACCTTTCATTACTCTCTTCATCTTTCGTGTGCTAGGAACAAGAAACATGTAAGAGAATGGCTGGATTTAGCGGTGGCCCTGTTACACAGACCTTGCAAAGACACTATGGGATATTGTAGGGATGTCCTGGATAACGATGAAATTTACAAATGGAAAGTACGCTTGATTGATTATGATCTGGGTAGGCTAATGATCAGTCACCGGATGACTTTTAAATTAAGGCTGTCTGAATTCGGTATTCTGATTGGGTAAAATGTGCGATTTAAAAATAGCTTCACCAATTAGATTGTCAATATGCAAAGGCAAGCTTGCAATGTACCTAATTACTGGACTGAAAGTTTCCTTGATTTGTCTATACACATTGTATTATTGCAACACACAGATTCTTTTTAAAAATTTGCAGAATGTGTAGTTTTACCTCATTGTATATGATGTGGATTTAATTTATCTATGGAGATTATAAAGTAATTTTATGTCTATGTATACTTGCACTTATTGCAGAGTCATAAAAATTGCTCCAAGATGTTTGGGTTGTTTGTACTATCAGATGTTCTTGAAGTCTCTGTCACAATGTGTTTCCTTTTACTTAGCCCCTATTTTATTTGATGCACCTTGCTTATTATCCAGCGATGTTGAAAATACCATGAGGAAAGAAAAGCGTGTTTTAAAAGATGGAAGATATTATTTGGGCAGCAAATATTTTTGTTATTGAGATGATAATGGTTTTGGCCAGAAATGTAAAAAATGGCCAAAGTGGTTAACTCATATAAATAAAAGTTTGGAGAATGGGTTGTTTATTTTTAAATTCACGAAGAAGTTTAAAAAAAAATCTATTAAAAAAAATTAAATGTGGCCCTAATTACTAAAATTCTCCATACTTCCCTTTACTGGGGTGACATGTCACACCAATAAGACTGGCCTAAAAATTAGCATAGATTATGATATGGTTCTTACTCATGCAAATACTAGGTGATATCATTTTGCAAATCTCAACTTGGAAATACCTTGAGAAAAGAGAGTTGTGTTTAAAACGTAGCCCCACGTGGTTCACCCTAGATAATAGGATGGTTTAAACCCAGGCAAATACATGTACCAGGTAACATAACTTTGCAAGTCTCAACTTGGAAATACCTTGAGAAAAGAGAGCTGTGTTTAAGACTTAGCCTCTCCTGTTCTACCCTAGATAATAGGATAAACCCAGGCAAATACCTGGTAGGGATACATATTATACATGGCTACACTGCCTTGTATTTCAAACCTTTAACCCCATGCTTGTCAGCAATGTGCTTTATGCTTAAGAGCGCCACCCCACCCCCTTACCCCCCCCTCCCCCCTGCGTGAGATGCAATCATTTTTTTTATTAATGTGTCACATGGCTATGCCTCAAAGGAATATATTTTTGTGTGTATACCATATAATTACTCAGGTTGGCCTTCTGTCGTTATAGGCTTACTACAAATGACAGACATGATGGCTTGCTCACTTCATTATCAGATGAAAGACCCACAGAGCCATTGACAAATGTGTAAATTGTAGATTGAATGCTGAGTTTGCTGTGCTTAATCAGTAAAAGTCAGAATCTTTTTTTTCAGCTACGTCTCTAAATTTTTGTTTCAGGATTACAAGGACATCGTAGATCAAATATTTGGAAGCTTGCTACAGTTCAAATACCAAAGGAGGAGGAAAAAGCAAGAAGCCTTTACAAAATGTTGGATGCATGCATTAAGACTTTTATTGAAGGCCTAAAGTAAGTCTAAGTAAGATATCTTTTAAACTGAAAAAACATTTGTGTGTTGTTTATTATTGTGAAATGCTTTTGATGTATTCCTTGTTCACTTGTTCATTTCATTTTCTGTTTTCATTTTATTATGCTGGAAGGGAATAGTGTCAGAAGGGTGGGGTTCGGGTAAAAAGAATTATTTAAGTGTCTTTTGATTACAAGTGCCCTGTTCAATTACAATGATTTCTTTAAGAAGTTTATATATTTTTTTACAATTTCTTTCTGCACATTTAAATAAGGAATTAATCAGAATCAGATTTCTTTTGATTCGTTAACATACCACATTTTTGTCTATTAATGGCACTCTTTTTGAAGACGCCCCCTCCGGAGCCCCGACCCACCCCCCTGTCTCCCACACCTTTCCTTCCCAAACACTCTACAGCCGCCTCTATCTTCTTCAAAACCATCTTCTGCCAACTGTAAAGCTTTCTACTTGCTGCTCTCCTCAGCACGTTTAGTGACAGTCAATATTAAAGTTACAGGAGGGACTGTTATGTCATAATTGTTAAGAAGAAGTGAAATTTTATCTAGGCTTTACAAGTTTGTCTATACACACAGGTGACGATATCCGCAATGATAAATTTTTAAATTTATTTCAGCTCTAAAAGTCCTCTTCCATTTTCACATTTCCCCGGCATTACTACTAGAGCAACTAGGGTATATGATATATATGTATGTAAGCATCTGCAAAGATAAGAATTGTTTTTAAAGGACAGAAGGTGGGATATAATGATAGAGTTTACTTACTTACTCACTTACTCCATCGACCTCAGTAGAAATGCGTGACCTCTTCCTCCATATGTCTCAATCCTCCATTGCTGTGGGTAGCATGTGTCTCTCTTGGGAGTCCAGTGTCTTCCTCAGCTGATTAAAGTATGTGAGTGATGGCTTCCTCTTGATCTAAATCCATGTCTTGGTTTCAATATAGTTACTTTATTATTAATAACTTCTTCTTTGTTTCTCAGGCAGTGTTCACTGAATTTTAATCTGTTGATGGCTATTGTTGAAGTTGTTGTTGTAAATTTTGGGAGCCGACTGTATAGTGTTCTGTTGTTTGTATATTCTTGCCATGATATGTTCTGTATGGCTCTAAACATTTAAGTATTTGTGCCATCTAATTTTTTTCTTAGGGCCTCTGTCAATGTATAGAATTTAATGTACAATTATGCATTGTTTTTTTGTGCATATTTATTAATATAATAATAATATTAAAGTTCATTTATATAATATAATATTGTTATGTTGTATGTTCATGCAGGAAATCTCGTATTCTCAAAAGCTATGGAGAAGGTCTGATGTACCTCAGTCTTAATATACTGGAAATGCAGGAGCCCGGACTCTTTGACAGTGCTGAGAATGTAGCTGAGCATATTGAAATTAATGTCAAGGTTTGCACCTTAGTGTTTTCTTAGTGCCATAATACATTGACTTGCTTTTTCGAAAATTCGTATGTACGTATGTATGTATGTATGTATGTATGTATGTATGTATGTATGTATGTATGTATGTATGTATGTATGTATGTATGTATGTATGTATGTATGTATGTATGTATGTATGTATGTATATATATGTATGTATGTATGTATTTATGTATGTATGTATGTATATATGTATGTATGTATGTATGTATGTATATATGTATGTATGTATGTATGTATGTATGTATGTATGTATGTATGTATGTATGTATGTATGTATGTATGTATGTATGTATGTATGTATGTATGTATGTATAAGTGTATGTATTGAATATATGTATGTCAATAATATACTTTTATATTCATTCATAGATTTGGTATGATTTTTCACTTGCATTCCCGTTAAATCTTCAAGTATGTAGTAACATGATCATTTAACCTATCCCATCGATGTTTTAAAATTTCAGGAAAAAGAAAGATTCAGTGATGGAGGTAAATCTTAATCGAATCCACGTTTTTCTAAAAGACGATGATTTACCTTGGGACACTCACTGGAACCTACAAAGGGCTGTGGAGGATTTGTTGGGAAGTTTATTTGATTCTGTTGAGTAAGCAAAAGCTTGATTGATGATACCTTATGTTTCAATAGAAATGACCAAAAACAACTCCCCCTCCCCAACATTTGTCATTTCTATTGATTATTAAATCAATAGAAATGACAAATGAGTCCCTGTGTCTTATGAGGACTCGTGTCATCTCTTCTTGTGCTTCATGCTATAGAAATGAGAATAAGTTATAACCTAAGGGCAGTTAGGCCTTGGAAGGAACATTTCAGGTACATTACTTGACTTAAACATGGGCATATAATGTTCTACATAAAAAAGAAAAAGAAAAAAAAAGTTAAGTTCTTTCAATGCCATCAGGGCCCATAGAGTCGGAGCGCATTCCTTATAGCATGAAGGAACAGGTGATAAGAACCACTTTCTGGACAGGACGCTGTCTCGCACAGTTTTTTACTCCCAAGCTAGTGCCTGTACCCATTTGCACCTAGGTCAAGTGGGGAAAATGCATGTTAAATTAAACGCTCTTCCCAAGGAACACAACATCAGACCTTAGCTTTGCTTAGGATTTGGAACCCGGGATTCATGATCCAAAGTCCAACAGCCTAAACACTTGGTCACCAACACCCTTACATAAATTCTATGTGAATAAAAAAAACAAAAAACAAAAAAAAAAACCCCCCAAACAAAACAAAACAAAAAACCCCCCAAAAACCAAAATTTTGTCTGTGTTTGTGTGGTATATTTTTGTTGACATGAATTCATACACATGTTTAAGTATGTGTGCATTTAAATAAATGGCAAATGTAAGCCTGTAGATTTTGTAACAGTGTGTTCTAGCTGTAGCTCTTATGCATAGTTTAGTCATTGATAACATTGATGGTACTTTGTATATATACAGCTGTAAACCAAAATACCTGGGTGGCACATTTAAATCTGTTTAACTTATCTTACTGTATGTTATTTTCATTCTCCAGAGATGGGAGAATTTTTACCAATGATGACATGAAGCTGTTTGTTCTCTTATGTGTGTCACATGTTTGAATCATGACGGATTGAACCCAACAGACAACACCTTGTCTGCCCATTTCGCGATTGCTCTGAAAATAATGAACAAACTATTGCATTGGGTATGTAGATTCTTTTTTCTTCCTCGTAATGTGCTCTGTTGAGTTTTATATTACGCATATGAATATTCCATGTTTTCTTTTCATGTGATAAGATTTTCCTAATGCATACAAAAGTTGAATTGAGGTTGTATAAATGTGGATATAAAATGGATTGCAGATTTTCAATCTTTTTAAAGTAACAATCAGTTTCTAACCACACTGTTCAGATAGGCTTGTTGCCTGTTAGTTCAAGGTATGTACATAAGATGTGCATGTTATATTCAAGGCCAAATCGGCAGTTTTACATTAGCTTAAATTTTGCATTTATGAGCAAATTAGAGCTTCATAGGTATCTTGGGAATTGTTAAAAGTTTGAATGATGATTATCGCACAAAAAGTTTGGGCAAAATTAAAATTCTTCCATGTTCAATTATTAGCGTGGAGAGCCAGTGTCAGGAACATGCAATGCAAAGAACTAAACACAGAAAAGTACAAGATGCAGAACAAAACAATTCCATTTCATAGTTATAATTTTGGTATTTTACATTTCATACAGCTAGGAACCACCAAAAGACTTGGATTGGCTTTGAAGTTGATTCCTCTGTTCAGTAAATTCTACGATGAGACGATGAAAATCTGTGCATTGTGTGCTCTCGATATTACTCAGACTTTGCACAGCATGAGCCTGCAACTTTAATCCCTTATTTTGATCAGCTACTGAAGATATACCTTGACAAAGAGGATACAAATATTTTGCGTATGTAAATATTTGTAAAATATATGTATAAATATTATATGTTTCATGTTAAATATAAATAACCGCTTTTTTTTTTTAGTTACATATAAAATGTTTGATTTTTTTGCTGCTTTTTGGCAGATCTAATCAATATTTGTAAATACAAACACATAAAGTAAGATTTGCTAACATTGCCATGTTAAATTCAAGTGAAGCCTCCTTTCTTACATGCGTATGGCAGTAAATAGAAACATTTCTTCAACTGCACAAAAAGATTGAATTGTGATAGATATAATTTTAAAAATTGAAAATCAAAAATGACATAAAAACTATATCTCATTGTTTGATATCTTTTTGTTGGAGTCATTTCATTTTTGCACAAAGTACATCATTTAAAAAAAACTTTACATCATATTTTCTTTTCCTATGATGTTTGTATTGGTATTGTTGATCCAATTGTATTTTTCACAATGTTTTATGTAGGGCCTATCAACAAGGTGTATCCAGTCAATCCAGGACCCTTGAAGGAACACTTTCAAGAGCTTATGTCTCAACTCATACATAGGGCTGAGCGAGAAGTGACTGTGGGATTGGCAGAACTCTTCACTAATGCATCAAGGAAACAACCTGAGGTGGATGAACTGCTTTGTGCTGACTTTTTTGTTTTGTTCTGCATCTTGTGCTTTTTCTGTCTTTAATTCTTTGCATTCCGTTTTCCTTATATTTGCTCTTTTTCTCAATGTTTTACCAATTCAATGCAAGAAAATAATATTCTCTGCAGCTGTTACAGTGAGATATTTTAAACTGTTGTCATAAACATTGCATAGCTTGTAGATGGTTGGTCAGTTTTGTTGATAGGTCCGACTTCTTTCTGCATATGGTGGATGTAGTAAATTTCAATGAACAGGAACCCCATAAGGTATTAGAGTGATAATATTTACAATGTTTTTGTTTTCTCTCCCGCAGTTGTTCAACGATGAAAACATAGATGGACTGATAACAAAGGTCAAGAATGACACATTAAATCAGCATGCATTGATTCAAATACTTCAAGAACTATGTAAACGTAAACCTGAGAGGATGGTAAAATACATCGATCGTTTCCTGTCCCAAAAGAATGGAGTTCAGCTGTTTTGTTCTCAATTAATGATATGGTGTGCTGCTTGGCTCTAAAACCAAGAGGTAAAAAAATTATTTACAAAACTACTTACTTGTTGTGTATACATTTTGCAATGAAAAGATAATTCAATCACAACTTTATTTATTACTGTCTACAAATTGGAATCCTTTAAACAGGGAAAATATTCTCCTTATTACTGATACACAATTCAATTTTCAATTTTAATGTGGCTGACACTGGTTGAGGAAAAACAAAATAAGTTAGGTTCTATAATGCAGAGATTAAACAGATAACTGAAGGGGTCATTCCAATAGTGTGCATAAGTCACAATTACGTCATTTAGAGTAAAATGCCAAAAACCATGGACTTTAGCGCTGTTGGTTTTGGGAATTCCAAATTTTAAACGGGCTGTAAACATGATGTCTTTTCATCATATCATTTTCTTTTTATTCCCAAGGATTATCTCACTGTCCTGTTTTTTAAAAAGAAAATGGACATAGGCACACTATTTAAATGACCCCGTCAATTGTCATATGTTTGTTTTGTTGTCTTTGACAGCGTTTCACTTCTTGTCACTTATGACTTACACAGATCAGTTTCACTTGTCAGTTCCTCGCAAGTGTCACAACAATCCAAGCTTGACTATTGTAATTGCCTGTTGTTTGGCCTCCCAACAAGAAAAATCAAAGACTTTAAAGAGAAGTTTTAAAACAGTGCAGCCAGGACTTATCTTTAAAAAATGAAAATTTGAAAACATAACTGACAGAGTTTCACTGGTTAAAAGTCGGAAAAATAATAAAATATTAAATTGCAAATGTTAGTTTATGAATGTCTTGATGGAACATTACCCAACTACTTTTTAACTTTGGTCAGACGTTAGATTGTCTGTAAACATGTCTACTTTAAAGTAAAAAGTGTTGGTACACGATCTTTGGCATATTATGGTCCATTTGTGTAGAACGTCCTTCGAGAGTCAAAGTTGCTGTTAACTTTTATAAAAATCTTTAAAAAGTATTTTATTAACTAGCACATAAAATCTTATTTTCTAAAAATGAAAATGACATCATTTTTTAAATTATTATTATTATTATTATTATTATTATTATTATTATTATTATTATTATTATTATTATTATTATTATTATTATTATTATTATTATTATTATTATTATTATTATTATTATTATTATTATCATTATTATTATTATTATTATTGTTGTTTCTTCTTCTTCTTCTTCTTCTTCTTCTTCTTCTTCTTCTTCTTCTTCTTCTTCTTCTTCTTCTTCTTCTTCTTCTTCTTCTTCTTCTTCTTCTTCTTCTTCTTCTTCTTCTTATTATTATTATTATTATTATTATTATTATTATTAATATTTTTATATTATTATTATTTTTATTATTATTATTATTATCATTATTATTATTGTCATTATTATTATCATTATTAACTCCAAGAAATTTGACTTTATGTAAATTCTGTCAATACATATATACAATATCTGAATTTACATTAAAATAAAAGGTTGAATGTAGAGCACTTTATCTTCTGACTTTTATCTGTAGAATATTGATTTCATTCTCTTAATAATATTATGATTGAAGGAAATATATACATATATATTATTATATTATCTATATAATATTGCAGTGCAAATGTCATAACATGTTACCTAGATGATGCTGTGAAATGTTAAACAGGCTCTGATCTTTTGAATTTAACAAAATGATGGGAATTGATAGTAACTGTTATCTTCCGTTCAGGATACTGCAGAAAAAGTGCTAGACTTTCTTCTAAAGAATGCACAGGATGGACAAGATCAAGGAAGCACTCTGTCGGGCTCTAAATTCAGCTCGACTCGTGGGTTTCAAATATCCAAGTGTCCTTAAGCTGAAACGTGAAAAGATCGAAACTACAATTGGCAGACCCTCACTCCGAAGGATTAAGAAAACAATTATTGATATGATTGATGGGAAAACGTAAGTCTTATTTTTATTTTGCTTTTATCATGTTCTTTTTGAAAGGATAATGTTGATACCTTGTAGATTGGTCTTCACGAAGTAAAGAGATAGACAAACATTCTTATTATTTTCTAATTTTGCAGGCCAAAGGAATTAAATGACTTAGTTAATTAAGTGATAGAAGTAGACTATATATATATATATATATATATATATATATATATATATATATATATATATATATATATATATATATATATATATATATATATATATAGGAGGGAGGGAGGGAGGGAGGGAGGGAGGGAGCGAGGGAAGGAGAGAGAGAGAGAGCGAGATAGAGAGAAAGAGAGAGAGGAAAGAGAAAACTTTAAAAGGTTTGAGAATTCATAAATGAGGATCCAGAACAGTGAAAGATTGAAAGTCTGTCTTTACACTAGGTCTTAAAGGTAACTGAAAAGTACAGTCGTCCTTGAGTAGACTGGGTTTGAAATTCAATTAAAAATGTTTTTTTTTCTTCTTCGTATGATTGTTGGGAAGACATAAAGCCTTTTGTGTTGATCTATTTCTTTTGCAATGCAATCGTTCATACCTTGTAGATTGATCTTATGATGTAAGACAAACAATCTTATGATTTTATAATTTTGCAGGCCAAACGATGTTAAGAAAAACAACTTGAGGAGAGACAAAAGGAAATTCAATGAATTGGTTAATAAAGTGGAAGAAGTAGAAGTTGCTGTTGTAGTAATGAAAGAAGAAGTCGATAGTCAAGGAGAAGAACTCAAGAATGTGAAGACCACTGTCGGACAACAAGGACAGCGCTTGGACCAAGTGGAGGAAACTGTTGATGAAACTGTCACAAAAGTAGAAGAGATTGACAGCAAAGTAAGAACTGGCAGAAAACTATCTGCTTATACGCTTTGATATGATATTATGCACCATTATGCAGCATACCCACATATAGCCATATGTTTCATCATTCATGAAATTGGGCACAGATATGTCTTAAACCTTTATTCCTGCTAAATGAAAATATGTGTTAAACCTTCATTTCTGTTCAATGCAAAGATGTCTTAAACCTTTCTTGTTAAATGAAGGTTTAGTATGTGTTTTAAATTTTTATAAGAAACTGTAAATGGGCCAACAGGAATATAATTCTCCTCCTCACCCCATCCAACCCTGGAATGTGACATGATACAAATATAAATCATGCTCAGATCCAACTGTTCAAAATATTATGGGTGGCATCACTGACATGGTTATCTCTGCCTTTTGAAAATACCATGCAGAGGTTGCCTATAGTAGAGAAATGTCTTGTTTTACTTTTATAGAAAAGGATATCAAAATTTTTTATTAAAAGAAAATAATATTGTTGCATCTTCTTAGACACTCAGCCACGCTCCCTACTGGTCAAGAGACATTTCCAAACTTCTGAATCCCCAAACTGAACACGACTGGCGTTTGTTGTCCAGCCGCCTGGGATACAGTAATGATGACATCAGAGGATGGGCTCAGCAAGCAGATCCCTGCATGGCCATGTTGAACGAATGGTGAGTAGTTATGAAGATGACTATGTGAAGAACAGGATTAACCTACAGCACAACCCTAAGTGTTGATTATGTGGTGTCCCCTGGGAAAACGTTGAGCATCTACTGTCTGAGTGCTTGTCTCTGGGAAAAGAAGGAAAGGGGAGCTCCCAAGAGATCCAAATTTAGAAAACTGCATATATGGTGAGGCAGGGTAACTAAAAAGAATGACAGCCTTCTGCCGTTTCATCTGTATGGGTAATGGATAGAAGATGTTGACTGCAAGTTTGACCACACTGCCAAGGGCTCATTTTGAGCTCAGAGCTCCCAATACTCCCATTCTTTCCGAAGATGATGATGACGACTACATGAAGATGCTTGTTTTCTGCTTTTAAATTGTGATTTGATTTCCGCTCTTTTCATTTTTATGCTTCATCGGGGGAAAATGGTGTAATTAACACCTTTTTTACATCTCTGATTGAACTTGTGGGTAATATGGCTGTAGGAATATTGATTTGCCATGCTTTGCAAAAACAGTGTTAAAGAATCACTCAAAAGAGTTCGATTTTCCTCATCGGGAGATGTGAGGTAAGGGTAAATAGTAAAGTAGTAAAATAATAGTCACCTAGTCTCAGGTGAAAACTCAAAAAAGACAACAGATTGACACAGAAAAAATATTTAATAGTAAATTTCCTTGATCTCAGCAGCTTTAATTTGAGGAGTAGAAGAAGAAATCACTACTTTTCAACCTGACAAAATCTGTCATTTCTAGGTATGCAACTAGGAAGACCAGTGAAGCTACCCATGCAATCCTCACTCATTTGCAAGAAATGGATAGGATGGATGCTGCTGTCATAGTTGAAAATGCCATGAAGAATGCTGGTAAGAAGAGCAAACAAAATAGCCAACCTTTTAAGCAATCCAATGTAATTTTGAAATGTTCACATATTTTCTTTCTTTTCTTTACTAATTACTTCATTTAGATATCTATTAAAAAAAATACAAGCTGACTGAAAACAAAGAAAACTTATGAGTTCTTGTATTTTTTTTTTTAATTTGGACATTTTTTTCATTGATGTCCTGTATGTTTGTCTCATTGCTATGTATTCTGTTGCTGGTTCATAACATGACAATTTTCAAAAGGCATGAATTTTACTCGGGATGAAAGATTCAAGGTATATATTACAGAAAGTGCTTCTTCTGTTGGACATAGTTTTTGAAATTATTTTAAGAACAATCAAAACATAGAAGAATTTACAGTTCAAAACAAAATGTTTTAAAAAGTGTTAATAATTTTCATTGCCACCACGACAACAAAAGTGAATGTAGCCAACTTTTGCCAGCTGCTAAATGATCATCTTTTACCATGTTACCATCACTTGTACCCAATGCCAATTTCGTTCTACAATAGGATGGAGGAATTTTGCGCTTTAGTAAATCAATTTAAAAATTCCTAATTGATTAAGAAAATTGATGTCATGGCTAAAGATGACTAATCTCCACAATCTCCAGACCTAACCATTATGGTTTATGCCGTTTAGCAGTATTTGTCGGAAGAAAATATGCAACGATCCATTTAAACCTTTCACTGAATAAGAGCTTAAAAACAAAATAATAAAAACTTGCAGAGAGAAATCCGTCTTGAGGACACCAAAAAATCAATTTCTTCTGAAGGCTTCAATGCAACATTACCTGAGGAAGTTCCACTGATGACATCAAGAATTGTTGACACAAACAGGGAAAGTCTGCTTTTATGGGTTTTGACCCCTACTGACTGATGAACTAATATTTTAAATATTTTTCGTCCTTTCTGTCAATTCTTGTGTCTTACTTTACGTGAAGTCTCATTTATGTTCAGCGATAAGGTTTATATCTATAGGTGCTCAAATCTGTGGCAAGTCTTTGGGGCAACCCTACATTTGGACTGTGGTATCAGTACCTGAGTGGTTAGGATGCCGGGCTTGGGATCCTGAGGTCCCGGGTTTGAATCCTAGCAAAGCTAGGTCTGCTGTTGTGTTTCTCAACAGAGGCACATAACATGCAGTTTTCTCACTTGACCCAGGTGCAAATGGGTACAAGCATTAGCTTGGAAGTAAAAACATGCATCAGACTAACATCCTGTACAGGAAGTGATTATTATCACTTGTTCCGCTTCATGTTATAGAAACAAGGGAGAAGCTTTGGCTACATGGGCCGTAACTCTGGAAGGAACTTTTTAATTTTTTAATTTGGTCTCCGTCATGATGAACTTTCATGTCATTTGCATTCTAATATATACTCCCCTCCCTCTTTCGTACCATTTTGTTTCACCTGGCAGGTATTTCATTGATTTAACTAATGTTCAAAATAACTCTTGTCATAATATGAACAAAATTTACATCTTTTTCATTTAGAGGCAGTGGTTGAGGATGAAGACTTTGTTTACGCCTCCCCCCCCCGATTTTCATCAGCTACCAGTGGGGACACCAGGAAGAAGTGAAGTTACTGAAGAAACACCTGGAAATGGCAGGCTATGAATGCTGGCTGGACATTGGTCAAATGGGAGGTGGAGATAAGCTGTTTGAAAAGATTGACAATGGAATACGGGCTGCCAAACTGGTCATTAGTTGTGTCACTAACAAATACACCAAGTCTCCAAACTGCAATAGAGAGGTTAGATTGATTCCTGATTTAGCAATACTTTTTTCATTCATGTTTATAAATTTGAATATTTAATACATCATTTATTTCTATAATACTTGAATGTTTGTTTAGTTATATAGAGAGACTATTGATTGTTAGTTTTCCTTGATGTTTGAAATCAATATAGTAAAGAGTGATTGCTGTGAGGATAAACATATCATTGATTCTGGGTTATTGAAAACGATGATCCAGCCACTCAATGTTTATCCTTAGCAAAGAAAGTGCTAAAACAACAGCAAAAGACATCTAGAGACTGAAGCAAATATAAAAAATGAAATGTACAAAGATAATGTTAAAGATGGATTTAAAGTCTGTATTCCCACGCAAGTGCAGGCTCACCGACTGTACTCACAATGTCTTGATGACATGGCAGTATCTAAAAAAGCAAGTTTAGAATACCTTTTAAGCCTAATTAGATTTTGAATAAAATAGAGCAGTAACACTTTGGAAAGGACACTAAGTAATTTGGCACATTTGTAATTCTACATTCAATGCAGCCAATACATATAATGAAATTATGATTGTCTTTTTGTCTGCATATTAAATCAATCCGTTTAATGAAATTGTGAAATCTCAATTCAGTAGCTATGTAATTAGTGGCGTAGGTAAGTGTAGGTTATAAAGGCTAAGCCCCACCTTTAAAAATGTCTTGATTACAAGCCATATAAAAAGAGTTATTATTTTTAATTGGTATTGTAATTTTCAATTTTCATTCCGAAAACGTTACACTAGACTTAGATCTCTAAGCCTAGCTTTACATACGTATGCAAATAGCCAATCGGTAGAGACCATTCTAAGCACTACCAAACCATTAGCCAATAAAAGGAAAGGAGGGCTATAATGCGTAAAACCTTTTCCCCACGGGTCTTCCCATTGTAATCCTTATGGTATCGTACTAGATAGTGTAATACATATACATAAAATAGAGAGAAGATCATCATCGATACCATGGCTAAAAATGCTGGTATTGGGGCTGAAGCATCTCCAGCCTCAAATCTTTTTCAAATGAGTGCAGAGTAACCTTGAGTAATCAACTCTTTTTAATGTGGTATCGTGCATGCCGAAATTAGACCAATACGCACATTAGAGCGAGAGGTTTTCAAGGTTGGCTCAGTGACCTACATCTAATAACGTCTGGCCTTGACTCTACAAAGGCAAACTCTTGGCGAGCGAGACAGTTAGAGAAGGAATTAAACAAAAAGAAAAAAGAAGATTTTTTGGGCTCTGACAATTTACCATTACAGTTATTATAGTGTATGCCTATATCTATATCTAGTTTTGCTTACTTGTGGTATGAATATGAGATATGAATTACGCTGACCACCTCTTAAGTAGAGATGAAAAGCATGAGATGATCTGTGCAATATTTTGTATAGCTTATAGATCTACATTGTATAACAGTTATTTGCATTATTATGTGACAACAAACTCATGAAAACCAGCCACATGTCTCTCACGACCTAGCTTCGCCACTGGTTATAATTCAGACTGGTTGGTTTTGAATATATCATGCATAAACTTTGCTTTGGAAGAAATCCTTTTTTTATCCCGATATATTCTGTTGAATGAAAACTACCAGAATTATCTTGAGAACTTAATTTCTTGGATATTTTACTAACTTCTTGTAAATGAAAATGAAAGAAAATGATCTAATTTCATTATGAGTGCAAAGCATAACATAACAATGCTGTGAGTCAACCAATATGATTTTTTGAATAAATCTATGATTATCCCCATGCCAATACTTTATTTTATAAAAACGAGTTCTGAAAGTTTCAGAATTTTGGAAAACATTTATGTAATCTATAATGATCTTCATGTAATCATTCAACCAGCTGTTTCATAAAGGAAATTTCTGCCAAATGACTAGATCTACATAATAACTGGCACGGCCTTGATGGTTACTGTTTAATTGCATGATATGTTGATATTAGTACTTACAAAAATAATGTTTTATATATCTTATTAAACTTTTCAAAGAAATGCATAATGTTTATGTAAGTATACTTAAACAAAATTTATACACTTGTTTTTGTCAAGTATTTTGGAAAATTTTATATATTTAATTTCCCTCTGATGACAAATTGGCTTTTTTTCCCTCCCACAGGTAAATCTATCCCTTGGTTTAAACAAACCAATTATCCCCCTTCTTCTAGAGCAATGTCCATGGCCTCCCGGGCTCCATGGGACCAATCTTCAGTGAAAGTTTATTTATTCGGTTCTTTCAACGGAAAGGAGAAGAGACAAACAGACCAGAGGTATTGGCCTTCGCCCAAGTTTCTGGAGTTGCTGATGCAACTGAACATCAACGGCTGCCACCAGATGAAGGGCAAATACAACCAGGTTAAGAAGTAGCTTTTATGCTCTCAAACAATATGATCCTCTTTTAAAACAGTTTTGTCCATACGTTTAAATAAATGGGATTTGTGATTGATTTGATTTTGAATTTTTGCAATTAAAAGTTATAGTAAATTAAATAGTTATTGGTAAAAGTGATAGTAAATAGTTATTGGTAAAAATGATAGTAAATAGTTATTGGTAAAAATGATAGTAAATAGTTATTGGTAAAAGTGATAGTAGATAGTTATTGGTAAAAGTGATATTAAATAGTTATTGGTAAAAATGATAGTAAATAGTTATTGGTAAAAGTGATAGTAAATAGTTATTGATAAAAATGATAGTAAATAGTTATTGATAAAAATGATAGTAAATAGTTATTGGTAAAAGTGATAGTTATTGGTAAAAGTGATAGTAAATAGTTATTGGTAAAAATGATAGTTATTGGTAAAAATGATAGTAAATAGTTATTGATAAAAGTGATAGTTATTGGTAAAAGTGATAGTAAATAGTTATTGGTAAAAATGATAGTTATTGGTAAAAGTGATAGTTATTGGTAAAAGTGATAGTAAATAGTTATTGATAAAAGTGATAGTTATTGGTAAAAGTGATAGTAAATAGTTATTGGTAAAAATGATAGTTATTGGTAAAAATGATAGTAAATAGTTATTTATAAAAGTGATAGTTATTGGTAAAAATGATAGTAAATAGTTATTGGTAAAAGTGATAGTTATTGGTAAAAGTGATAGTAAATAGTTATTGGTAAAAGTGATAGTTATTGGTAAAATGATAGTAAATAGTTATTGATAAATAGTTAAAAATGATAGTAAATAGTTATTGATAAAAATGATAGTAAATAGTTATTGGTAAAAATGATAGTAAATAGTTATTGGTAAAAGTGATAGTAGATAGTTATTGGTAAAAGTGATATTAAATAGTTATTGGTAAAAATGATAGTAAATAGTTATTGGTAAAAGTGATAGTAAATAGTTATTGATAAAAATGATAGTAAATAGTTATTGGTAAAAATGATAGTAAATAGTTATTGGTAAAAGTGATAGTTATTGGTAAAAGTGATAGTAAATAGTTATTGGTAAAAATGATAGTTATTGGTAAAAATGATAGTAAATAGTTATTGATAAAAGTGATAGTTATTGGTAAAAGTGATAGTAAATAGTTATTGGTAAAAATGATAGTTATTGGTGAAAGTGATAGTTATTGATAAAAATGATATTAAATAGTTATTGGTAAAAGTGATAGTAAATAGTTATTGGTAAAAAAGTGATAGTAAATAGTTATTGGTAAAAATGATAGTAAATAGTTATTGGTAAAAATGATAGTAAAAATGATAGTTATTGGTAAAAATGATAGTAAATAGTTATTGGTAAAAGTGATAGTAAATAGTTATTGGTAAAAGTGATATTAAATAGTTATTGGTAAAAATGATAGTAAATAGTTATTGGTAAAAGTGATAGTAAATAGTTATTGATAAAAATGATAGTAAATAGTTATTGGTAAAAATGATAGTAAATAGTTATTGGTAAAAGTGATAGATAGTTATTGGTAAAAGGATATTAAATAGTTATTGGTAAAAATGATAGTAAATAGTTATTGGTAAAAGTGATAGTAAATAGTTATTGATATAAATGATAGTAAATAGTTATTGGTAAAAATGATAGTAAATAGTTATTGGTAAAAGTGATAGTTATTGGTAAAAGTGATATTAAATAGTTATTGGTAAAAAATGATTGTAAATAGTTATTGATAAAAGTGGTAGTAAATAGTTATTGGTAAAAGTGATAGTTATTGGTAAAAATGATGATAGATATTTTAGGTAAAAGTGATAGTAAATAGTTATTGATAAAAGTGATAGTAAATAGTTATTGATAAAAGTGATAGTAAATAGTTATTGATAAAAGTGATAGTAAATAGTTATTGATAAAAATGATAGTAAATAGTTATTGGTAAAAGTGATAGTAAATAGTTATTGTTAATAGTGATAGTAAATAGTTATTGGTAAAAGTGGTAGTAAATAGTTTTTGTTAAAAGTGGTAATAAATAGTTCTTGGTAAAAGTGGTAATAAATAGTTCTTTGAAAAGTGATGATAACTAGTTTTTTGTAAAATGGATAAGTTGGTAAGTTTGTCTCTAGATGGATGTTATTTAGCTTTTAAAGAGTAAGGAGAAGAATATTTAAAGCAATACCTATTCATGCTATTTCTTGACAGAGTACAAAAACTGGTGGATGCCCATAGAGAACGAAATCAAGATTGACAAAAAGTAAGACTAGGGATGGAGGCCAAGCTTCACAAGTTGCGTAAAGCTGATGCTAATAACACAGTAAGTTATATAGTTATCACAGGAGTAGTGGTCTAAGAACCCATTGCCTAACCCATTGTCCACTTACTACCAGTTTATTTCAGAAAACATATTTTTTTCTATTTAAATTGGCTCAACTAACAACACACCTGGACTGGTTAACATCACAATTGTTAACAGTTTAACAGACACCTAACGTTTTAAAGTTGTCTTGACAGATCTCTTTTTTCATTTATTTCAAACAAGAAGGCATTTCCATTAAACCAGATGTGTAAATGGTCAAGCCATGCCTTTCAGTTGTAATAAATAAGTGTTTATAGCGAAGTGACTCTCCCTGCCAGACAGTAAGGAGTCAATTTCATCTGCCTGGGCCTAGTAAATAATGGTCACTGTCTAGCGTAGGTCATTCTTACTCTACCAGCCAGACAGCATGGCGTCATGATGCACAATGTTTTGTGTAGGCACATGAACAATGGTCTAAATTCATCATTCCTTAACGTACGTTATGTACACAATTGAGGTCAATTGCGGTCAATCGAATCAAAGATGTGTCCCCAGAGAATGTGGTGTAGGTGAGTGAGGAACACTTTCATTAATTTGTTGTGTGCTTGTTAGGTAGAAATGGATGGCCATTGGCTACATAAAGTTCCACCGTCTGCAAGGCTGACCAGTCACTCAATATACGTTAATTGCATGATTGACAGGTTGGGTAGGAGTTAGATTTAATCATGGTCATGGCCTTTCTTTTTGTGTGTCAATGTTTGATTGGAGCAAACAGTTTTATCTATGAGTGAGTCTGAATTGATAAGATCTGCATCGTAGCTTTCCCTAGGCTATAGCTTGGGTTAATATATCAGCGTATAAATAGATCTAGCTTGTTTCTTTCTTTCTTTCTTTCTTTATCAGTTCCCATTCTACCTTTCGGTGTATGGGTTCGGATGCCCGAGATGATCTTTCTTCAAGATGCCCTGTCCTGGCATTTTCTGTTTCCTTCCAAAAAAAGTTAAATTTCTATACTTCAATGCCTCTTTTATATCTTCTTCCCATTTTCTCCGAGGTCTGCCTTTTGGTCTTTTACCTTGGGCAATAGCACTGTATACTGATTTAGCTATTCTATTGTCATTCATTCTGTTTACATGCCCAAATCATCTCAATTGATTTGTTTCTATCTTAGTTTTTATGCCATCTGCATTGGTTTGATCTCTTATTGTTGTGTTTCTGATTTTGTCTCTTTTAGTTTTCCTACTTCTCTTCTTAGATATTTCATTTTAGCTGCCTGTACTCTACTGTATTCTCTACTGTCTAAGGTCCAGGTTTCACTGCTATAGAGGAGAGTAGGACGATAAACTGTATTGTATACTGCCATTTTGGTTTTTGTTGACAATTCTTGCTTACCTACAAATGCCTTTCCTAGATGGTTATATATTGCATTTGTCTTTTTGATTCTCTGGCTGATTTCTTCTCTTAGTTTTTCCTCTGAGTTAATCATTACTCCTATGTAATTGTAGCTTTGAACTTGTTCTAAATTCTCCCTGCCCAATTTGATATTTTGTGCTTTAGCTTCCTAGTTACTAGCATTGTTTTAGTTTTCTTTGTATTTACTCTCATTCCTCTTTTATTTAGTTCATTGTTCATAATGTTTACATTTGACTGAAGGTCACTTTCTGATTTTCCAAACAGAATTAAATCATCAGCAAATGAAAGCATTGATATATTTACTGGTTTGAGCTTCCACATACCTACATTCATTTTCTTCATTTTTGAGGATGCCTTTGCGACTGAATCCATAAATGTGATAAATAAAAAGGGCTTAGGACACAACCCTGTCTTACTCCTATATCTACATCAAATTCTGCGGATAAGTTTCCAGCTACTCTCACTGCACATGTTCGTTTATTGTAAAAACATTTAATGGCTTCTATTAAATTTTGCTCTACATTGTGTTTTTTTCAAGGAATGACATAGTTCGCCCCTCCTCACAGTGTCAAATGCCTTTTCTAAGTCAATAAAACACAGGTGCAAGTCAATGTTTCTCCAAAGAATTTTTCTATTATTTGTCTAATTGTAAATATGTGGTGTTGTACACTTCTTCCTTGGTCTAAATCCACTCTGATGCTCTTCAATCTGATCCTTTCCTTAGTCTCATTTCCAGTATTGGCATATACTTTTCCTGGAACCGCTAAGTAGTGATATCCCTCTATAGTTTGAGCATTCCATAGTTGATCCTTTCTTATGTATTGGTACTGTTCCCTTATTCCAGTCGTCTGGCACCTGTTTGGACTTCCATGCTACTTGGCATATTGCATGTAGCAGTCAGTCTGCCTCTCTCCCTTGGTTTTTAATCATTTCTGGATAAACTTGATCTGCTTCTGGGGATTTTCCTGATTTCACTTTTCTTATAGCTGTTTGGATTTTTTCCATTAATATATCTACATCTTCAGTTGTCTCCTCTGGATTACTTGTTACTCTTCCTAATTGATCTGTACTCATTGTTTCATACGTTCTGAGGGATTATGTAATTGGTGAAAATGCTTTTTCCATATTTCCATGATTTCGCTGTCTTCTTTCATTATTTCTCCTTTGGCATTCTTAATTTGTCGTATTGCGTATGCTTTGGTCTTTCTAATGATTTTCATTGCCCCCCAGAACAGCTTTTGATTTCCTTGATAGTTTTCTTGAAGTCTTTGTCCAAACTCTTCCCATTGTTCCTGTTTTGCTTTCCTAACTTCCTCTTTGGCGATAGTTCTTTTATTCACGTAATCTATCCTATCCTCTGGTCTCTTTGTTTGCAAGTATTTCTACCAGGCATCATTCTTTTCTTTGATCTTAGTCTTGACATTGTCATTCCACCATGCTGTTCTTTTCCTATCTCCTTTAATTTGTTTCCTACCACAGATCTCTACAGTACAAATGAGGAGTGTTTCTTTATACATTTGCCACTTTTCTTCTATTGTGCTATCATTCAGATCCATCTGCCTTTCACTGATAAATCTTTTATCCTAGATTGGTATACCTGTTTTACTAATGGTTTATTTAGTTCGTCTATTTTGAGTTTAGTAGCTTTCTTCTATTTCCTTTTCTGTTTGTTTTCTTCAGTCAGTAATCTCATTTTGGCAATCACTGAGTGATGATCACTAAATATTTCTGCTCCTCTGTTTACTCTTGCATCCAATGTACTGTTAAAAAGGGGCTGCTAACTATTCTGTAGTCTATGATTGACTTTTCACACCTGTCTTCATTTACTCTTGTATATTTTTGGATATCTTTATGAGGAAAAAAGGTGTTGGCTATTTTCATGTTATTCTTTAGGCAAAAATCTATTAGTCTTTCTCCATTTTGAGAAGTTGTTGTCTCTCCTTCTTTACCTATTACTCGTGACGTTTCTACATTGTTGCCTACTCTAGCATTTAAATCTCCTAAAAGCATTAGTTCCTGTTTGAGTTTTAAGATTCTTTGCAGCTATTTGTAAATCGTTTTCGAAGATATCTTTTTTTCTCTCTATAGTTGTGTCTTCGTTTGATCCATAAGCTATTAATAATTTAATTTCTCGTCCTTTTGGTTTAACATTTAACTCTAATAGTCGGGGCTTATAAATTTTGAACTCTCTAGTAGCTTTTCATGCCTTTTATGCACTAGGAGGCCTACTCCTGCTCTAGCTCTATCTTTGACATCTACTCCTGAGAAGATTAAAATATGATTCGGTCCTACATTTTCTATTCCTTGTCTTTTTCTTTTCCATTTATCGCCCTAACATTCCATGTTCCAAAAATCACAGTCCGTATTGGTTTCCAATTTCGTCTTCGAAAGATCAAGCCGGTTATATTGCATTTATTTCTCTGAATCGGTTTGGTTTTGGATAAGCAGGGGATTAGCCCACTGTACCCTAGGGTAGATGGTGGGGCTGCCACCTTGAGGCCCCTACCAAGCCTTGTTATTTTCTGTCAGGGTAAACTCTTTAGCCTTTAGTCATTCAAGACCAGAATGCAGGCAGCAGGTTGTTTTTCTGTCAGGGTTAACTCCCTTGGGGCCTTTGATCGTCAAGTCTGGCCTGCAAAGCAGCAGGTTGTTTTCTGTCAGGGTTAACTCCCTTAGCCTTTGGTCAGCCAAGACCCACCTGCAAGGCAGCACGAGACTCACGGAGGGCGGGATCATCTACTCCCTGTACAGGTGCTTACCTGTCCACTGTCCAGATAAACAATAGCACAGGAGGGAAATCCTCTCTTTCTAGCACAGAAAATCAAAATGATCTCAGCTATTGAAAATTTTAAAAGTCTGGATGAAAGCCAGAGTTCTCATCAATAGGAAAGCAATTTTATCTTAGTATTTGTATGGGTTATCTGCCTTGAAAGTTCGCTTACTACCCCAGGCTGCCCACCATCATGATATTATTATTTCATCCTCCTAAGGGGCATGGTCTTAAACCGCCTCCCTTTGTTATAAAGGACAATTTTAGGTCTGACTTGAAAAATTTAAACCTAACTGAATGAAAGGAACACAACAACGAATTATATTTACAATAGCTTTACAACTTTTATGATCATAATGTCCTGATTTTATGATTCTTTTTTTACAGGAAGCAGAATCGCCAGAAGTATTTATCTCCTACCAGTGGGGCAAGCAGAAGAACATCATCAAGCTGTATGAGCGCCTGACGTCAATGGGTTTTAGCTGCTGGCTGGACATCAAGCAAATGGGTGGAGGAGACTCTCTCTATGACAAGATAGACAAAGGAATAAGAGGAAGCAAAGTGGTGTTGTCTTGTGTAACACACAAGTATGCCTTGTCTGCCAACTGTCGCCGGGAAGTCAGCCTGGCAGATGCCCTGAAAATACCAATGGTGCCGCTGTTGCTGGAACAAATGACGTGGCCTCCATCCGGACCTATGGGTATGGTCATGACACAGTTGCTGTACATCGGATTCACACAGGTAAATATACATTATGAGTATGGTCATGGCTTATCTAAGGTTGTACATTGGATTCCCAAGAGAAATCTCTATATATAAACTGTGAATCTCAAACTTTAACAGCTCTAATCTCAGGAACCACTGCATCCACAACCGCCATATTTCACAGGTAGATTTCAAGTAGCCTGCTTTAGGTTCTTAGCTTATAAAACTCTTAGGGTCGAATCAGTATTTTTTAATTGATTGGGAAAAGATTGTTTTGCTCAAGATCCACTTAAACTTTTTATTGTTACTAGATCTTATTCATCAATTTCCAGTCATTACAACAAAAAGCCTGCGTAATTTAAGTATCGAATACTAACTTGACCTCATAATCATACTTGATATCACCCGTGATCGATACAGTGGTTTCTGAGTGAACCGCAGTCAAAGTTCAAGAGACTCAGCTTTAAAATAAAGAAAATGATACTCCAACATTATTTACGGGCATGCTTGTATATTATAAACATGAAAATCTAACTTGCCATGACAAAATAACATACTCGCTGTCTTGCATCAAATATATTTTTTTCAAAAAGGAGTAAACTATGATTGTAAATAAGCATAACTGCATTTCCTTACAAATGCATTTTGTCAAATGATATGTGTCTTCATCTGTTGTTTATATCCTATGTTTTATTCAGGAAGAACAGCAAATAGATTGGCAAGGACCAGAATTTGATCAACTTAGATAGAAACTTCATCAACACATTCCACCTAAAGCAGGAAAATGCAGTTGCAAACAGCGAAGGTGGAAGAAAAAGCTGATGATCAGAAGAAAAAGTCAAAGAATGAGAAACAACCCTCGGAGACACCAAAGGAATCAACACAAAAAGCTGATGGAAAAGAGGAACCCAAGGCTGCAACAAAGACAGAGAAAAGTAGAGTACTTAAATTTAGATTTTGTAACAAAATTTTATTGTCTTTAATGCCGTTGTTATTGTTAATAATACCATAAGGCTTTTCGGCTGAATCTTTTGATTGTAAATTTGTATGACTAGTCTATTAAGATGTTTTTTTTGAAATTTTAATAGGTGAATGTAGAGGAAAAAAACTGATGTTTAATTCTGTGTGTTGATTTCTCATAGCACAATAGATTTTCCCCCTTTTGGTTATTCATTAGAATCCATCCCCCCTCCCCCTCTACACACCCATGCCCCCTTAATTTTCATCTCCATGCTAGATCAACCGGTTTGCATTGATGTTTTGTTTAAAAAGGTTCAGGTTATTGAAAATGGACATTTACTCTGTATGACTATTTTTGTTATAATGATAAAAAGTTCACAATTTTTCAAATTGCATCTTTGAAAATTTCCATTTTCATAGGATAAATGGACTGTATAAATTAACCAGACAATGTAAAGTGTCACATTACTCCAATATATGATATTTGTGTCTCTTCAGAAACAAAGGCTCCTGTGGAACCAGCTCAAACTGACAGCAAACCAAAGGCCGCTTGTCAAGCCGATGACAAGTGAAGAGCGCCTCCTCCTCCTCCTCTTCCTCCTCCTCAATCTCCTCCAGCAGAAAGCCAGGAAAAGCCTAAAAGTTGTACCGTTCTTTAACCTTAACATTTAAGAAAACTTCTTACATGGAGCAGTATGATCATTATTAATCAATAGTATTGCAATGAAATGTTAACTTTTCAAAAGCTCAAGTTCTAAGTTTGTGACAATTAGTGTAATCTTTTAGCACTGTTGTAATGTCATATTATGTTAAACTGATTTTTTTCTTCCTGAAACTGAAATTGTCATTATCAAGTGTTGTTTATCAGGAAAAGAATTATCATTAAAAAACAAAAAAAAACCAAACCCTTATGTACAGTTTTAGAACACCAATGTTTTGATCGGCAAACTTAAAGAAAAAAATTATAAAGTGAATGTGTATACATAGATAGCAATATTATGGAAACATTTTTTATGGCTATTTTCCTGAATTGCTGTGAAGGACATTTTCAAATGACTTTGACTGTATGCTAAAACCAAATACATAATTATTTTTTTACAGAAACTGAGAATTAATATATTGATTTAGAACAGAATTATTGAAATGACCTGCTGGGGGATAAATGATGTACAGTCGGTGAGCATGCACTTGTGCAGGGATATTGACTATAAATCCATCTTTTTTATATTTCATAATAATGACAATAATAATAATAATAATGTGAAATTTCTATAGTGCCCAAATCCATGAGGGTCATGCTTACTTGCACTTTATGAAGGCCTGGACACACATGTGTATTATTTAAAAAAGCTTACATAATGTCTTACATAATAACATTATATATCTATGATGACTATAAAATCATGAGATGATCTGCATATATGTCAAATATCCAGGAATATTACAATTAAAATCAACAGTACCTGAATGGCGGTATGGCTACAATAGTGACATAGTTAAAACAGTGCCAGTGCTATGTAAAGCACCAAAAATGGCTTACAAGTGAGATGCAAGTAAATAACTCACAAAAGCTTTTGACTAAAAGCCGTTCTAAACAGTGTTCTCTCAGAAAAATACAGTCTCCAAATTCACCTGCTGGAAATGATGGCTTTTCTTTGCTTGCAGTGGGTGGCATTCCTAATATAGCCATCATATCAACTCTAAATGGTAGAACAAATACTTTTTGACAGAGAGAAAAATAGCTTAGAAGCGTTGTTTAATACTGATAACTTCAGAGACATCTCTTATTAAACTTTATGTGCCATATCCCATGAAGATATTGATGACTAATGACTGATGTTTGCTGAAAAGCTTGACCTTGAAAAGCGGTTGAACACTTTGTGCCAAGGAAAATAAAAAAAGCAAAAAAAAAAAAACAACCCCCAAACTAACGAATAAACACATGCCACAGTATAGAATGTGTGCATTTTGAAAATATTTCTCAATATAGATCATAAACCATTTCAAATATTCTCATGTAACTTGTATTCGGGGAGATAGATTTAAGATATACATTACAGGAAGTTCTACCTCTGTTAGACATAATTTATTAAATAATAAGAACAGTCAAAGCATGGCATAGTTTACAATTCAAAACAAAAAATTAAAAAAGTATTAATGCTTTTAAAAATGTCATTGATAAGAAGCTCTGTAATTTAAAATACTTGTATGATGAATGAATGTGCATTATCCTGATTGCTTATTGTAGGTTCAATCATTTTTGAAACTCCATGATTGTATTAAGATTTATGGGGCATTAAAGGTCAAAGAACCTACCTAGCCTCTGATACGATATGATATATGATAAGTATTTAATTATGGGTTATATAATATATGAGTTTTATTTGTAAATTATTAATAAAAGAAATGTTTTATTGTATTATTGTTGTTTCATCTACATGTATTGCAATATTTGTGTTAAAGACTTTTAATTATAATTCCATGAGTGGAATAAGCAAGCCATTTTTAGGCTTGGCGGATTGTAAACAAAAAGTTATCTCAATAGCAACTTACTGGGCTTAGCAGAGTACTAACTTAGCAAATCATTGTGAATTCAGCTTTATACATTGTCTATTTTATATACCTTTTTGATTAGAGAGACAGTTATCATATTATGACATTAAAGCTCTCCAATGTCTATAGTGAATGATTTCAGAATAAATAAATGTGACAGCAACAGTTATTGAATTGTCCTTTGTTGTCACTGAAATCATTGTGCCACAAAGTTTCTGATGAGGGAGAGTGGTCAGCATAAACTGTGATATTTTAGCTTATCCAAACACGTTGGAATACAAGCAATAAAAAAACATTACAATCAAATAATCAAACGTTGTTGTCCTTTCAATTTCCTGTTTTAGAAGTCGTTTCATAGGTATATGATGCCTTCTTCTTTGTTCTGAATCTTATGTTGCAATCAAATAGAAGCTTGAAATATTATGTGGCAATCAAATAGAAGCTTGAAATATTATGTGGCAATCAAATAGAAGCTTGAAATCTTATGTGGCAATCAAATAGAAGCTTGAAATATTATGTGCCAGGCTTGTGGTGTTAGTAGCCTAGCCGTTAAGCCGCTTTTCCATGCGTACATACATGTAATATGGCGTAATGCATGATGCGTAAATATTGATTACATGGACAAAGGTGTTTCCATGTGTGCGTGATGTGTTGTGAGTGATCTGTTTTGAGCCTGTTTTGCGTGAGGTAAGGCGCTCTATAAAAATTTGTTTCAATTATTGTTATATTATACAAGAGTTAAATTTCCATGTAATCGTTGTTTATGCATCACGCATTACGCATAAAGTACGCATGGAAAAACGGTTTTAATCTGCCGGACGTGGGATGGTGAGGCCTTGGGTTGGTTACCTGGTGATGCTAAGTCCGATGCTGTGTTAAATAAGATAAGATAAGATAAGATAAGATAAGATAAGATGTCTTTATTTGTCCAAAAGGAAATTTGCTCTGGTCACGTTTCAAATCAAAAGGAATAAATTACAATTCAATTCATCTCTTTCCTTTTCATTCTCTCTTTCATCCTGTATTTCATGACTAAAATCAATACATTACAAAACCGGTGATTTATGGATATGGACAATATAAAATCATAATGATTATGTTGTATAGATATAAATATAGATATGTTTTAAAATCTTTGTAAATTGTTATCATAGATACAAAAACTTTAAACAGCTTTCATTTATAACATAAATAAATGTCTAAATAGCCTTTCTAAATAGGTGTAATTCCTTAATTCATGTGAAAAATGTGCCTTATTGTATATAAATCTTTAGTTAATTCAGTAAAATATATAAATAAGAGCTTGAAACTGAACGTAAGAGTTTAAGGCTAAGAAATAGTATAATTTCGACGAAAAAAACTCATTGAGTTTTTCAATGGAGGTGAGAACAAATGAATTTTTATATCTTTTTTGTTCTAGATCTTTTTTGCACATGAGGCGTTGGGATCTGTGATCTTTCGTATTCTTTTATTCAAGGGAAGTGATTGATCTTGTAAAATGTTCATGCCTGTTTTAATAAACAGAGTTCAGTTGTGGAAAATGATGGAAGACTAAGTTGTATTATATTTCTTTTATCTTTCATGAGATATTTCCTCCCCAAACAGTAGTACACGTGCAGTGCCAAAACATAACATTTCCATGATAACAAAATAATTTCAGATATGAAGTATTTGGATAATGATCGAGAATTAAATTGAAGGATTGATAGACGAATAGCTATATCTGAATACAAATACAAAGGTTTTGATTTTGATTTGATTTTGATTTTTTGATTTTGATTTGTTTGCCCACTTCAACAACTAAGAGGATCTTGAGGTTTTGGTAGGATTTCATACATGTTTCCGGACTGCTATTTAAACAGCCAAGGAAACTCTTATCACTAAGTGTTGTGATCTACACATGTGACCTCCTCGGATAGGACTAGGTCCTTCACCTGGGGAAAAATTTCAGAACACGTCTCCAACCTGCTGGGCACGAACCTATGGCCTTTGGTTGAGAGGCAGACACCTTATATGTCGACCACTGTGTCCCCTTAAATCCTACAATAGGCGGGCCTTAAAGATATGAAAGAAATATATTATTATAGAAACATGGAATATAAAAATAAATCGTATCACCTTAATGGAAGGACAAAGAGAAAAGACAAAAATATATGATGGAAAAGGGGGTGGGGGTGGGGCAAGTGAAGCAAGGGGCATGTTGGAAGAGAAGGTAATGGCAGAAGATAATGATAATATGAACAAAGACGAGACGAATACAAAAGAGACAGAAACACATTCTGGTCACCATGGGGATTGAATCCGCCACCTTTGCTCCTTTGGGAGCGTAGTTAGCTTGGTTGGTAGCACGTTTTCTTTTCATGGCAAGGCGATGGGTCCCGACGCAAAGGTCGCGGGTTCGATCCCTATGGTGGCCAGGATTTTTGTGTGTCTATTCCTTGTATTTGTCTCATCTTTGCTCCAATGGGGCTTTCATATTATCTAATGTTACCTTCAATAGTAGTAGTAGTAGTAGTAGTAGTAGTAGTAGTAGTAGTAATAGTAGTAGTAGTGGGGGTAGTGTGGGGGGTGGTGGTGGTAGTTGTAATACTATAAATAGTACTAATAGTAGTGGTGGCAGTAGTAGTAGTAGTAGTAGTAGTAGTAGTAGTGGTAGTAGTAGTAGTAGTAGTAGTAGTCCTAGTAGTAGCAGTAGCAGTAATAGTAGCAGTAGTAGTAGTCCTAGTAGTAGTAGTAGTAGTAGTAGTAGTAGTAGTAGTAGTAGCAGTAGTAGTAGTAGTAGTAGTAGTAGTAGAAGTAGTACTAGCAGTAGTAGCATAGTAGTGGCAGTAATAGTAGTAGTTGTAGAAGAAGTAGTAATAGTAGCAGCAGTAGTAGCCACAGTAGCAGTAGTAGAGTAAGTAGTAGTAGTAGTAGTAATAGTTGTAGCAACAGTAGTAGCATTAGTGATAGTATTAGTACTATTATGTAGTAATATTAGCAGTACCACAGCAGTGATAATGATAGTGGCAGTAATAGCAGTACTAGTAGTTGTAGTCGTAGTCGTACTTTAGTAGTATGGCACTTTATTCTTCCCGCTTTATATTTCTGTCCAATTTTGTGTTTTTGCTTTTGTCTCTTTTTGTTTTGCAGCAGTCCTATTTTTGTAATTGTTAGGTTGGCGATTGACGGGCGCCGCTGGTAGGTCCGAAGTCTCCTTTCTATCTGTTGTATAGCTTTCATTGTTCTGTTTCCTCTTCATTCACCTTGGAGCTAATGCATAATAATATGGTTGGTGTGTACATTTAAATGAAACAAATAAAGGAACAAGGCCAATATGAAATATTGCATTTTCTACTTTGCTTGTATCCTTCTTTCACCACGGAAGAAGATCCGTATTACCACATTACAATAACGTTACATTGCGATTATAGTTGAAATAGCTCCACACCGACCACCCCTCCCACCCACCCAAATAACCATCAAAACAACATCACACAGTGTGATAGCTATAAAAACAGATACATAACGTAGATAATTTGGACAACAGAGATCATCGAATCAGAATACTGACTTCCAAGTAGATGTTTTGTAATCGCCTTCGTTTGTACAAGATCTAATCAAAGCAAGTTGACGACAAGTAGATGAGTTGATAATATTTGAAGAATTACGATATTTATTTTCACCATGAATACTTGAATAGCTGAAAAATGTCTTCATATGATATGTTGATGGTATGTGTTGAATAAGATATGATAACATAAAAAGACCCCACAGATTGGCAAACACATTTGCTTCCCCTTCATATCACTAAAGCGTGACAGTTTGTAAAAGACATGCGTACTCCACTACAAAAATATTGTTATCAGTAATACGTCACAGATTGGCAAACACATTTACTTCCCTTCATATCAATAAAAAAGCGTCACAGTTTGTAAAACACATGTAAAAAGTAAAAATCCTTCAAAGGCCCTTAAGAGCCGAAGCTTATCCCAGTTTTTATAGCGTGAAGTGGAACAGGTGACAATAATCACTCCTTGGCCAGGACGCTAGTCTGTCGCAGGTTTTTACTTTCAAGGAAAATGCGTTTTCAGCGTCTTTCTCAAGCGACACAAAGTCGGACCTGGCTTTGCTACGATTCGAACTCGGGACCTCATGATCCGCAGTACGGCAGCCTAAACGCTCGGCCACTGACGTCACAAAACTCGGATACCGACAATAATAAGGAGTCCCTGCCTGCAGTTTACAACACTCAGTCCATTTAAAAAAATCCCTTGGCTGTTTACAGGGCATTCGGGGCAAATAACCCACCCCCACCCCCCAAAAAAAAAAAATAAAAAAAATCATTATACCAAAAACCCTGAGATCACCTTGGCTGTGGACGTGGGTCAAACCAAATCAAATCAAATCCCAAATAATTACATTATCACCCAGTGCTTTTCAGATTTATGTGCAGCACAGAAACTGTCAAGAGCTGTAAAGAGCCAATGATAATAAAAAAGGCAACAATAATTATGTGTTATTACGTGTTTAAAAAAAATTAAAACGAAGTTGGAACAATGCCAACAAATAAAAAACTAAACCAATACACCAGGACTGTTCTCCTACACGTTGATGTCTATACAAACTTCTGAAACAAAAAGAAACACACTTTCTTTTCTCTATGTGTGTGTGTGTGTGTGTGTGTGTGTGTGTGCGCATGTGTGTGTGTGTGTGTGTGTGCGTGTGTGTGTGCGTGTGTGTGTGTGTATGTGTGTGTATGTGTGCGTGTGTACGTGTGCGTGTGTGTACATATTCAAGATTGAATTGATGAAAGCTAAGTAGGAGGAAGAAGAATAACTGCATCTGGGCTGCTGTTCCTATACACGTATTACAAAATTAGACAACGACAAACAAATGAAGCAACAAAAACAAAACAACACAGTTGCGAAAACAGCAACTAAAACAATACAACCAGCAATAAAATTAAGAACGAGGAAAATCAAATAAAAGCACAAAGGAGACCAACGGTAGCAACTACAGCTAAAGACAAAGACAAGAAACAGAAAATTTGAATGAACCTCAAACTGGAGTTTGATGGAGTTGAGTGATACATAAAATTGTGCCAATGAATTTCTTTCTCCCCCCCCCCCCCCCCCATATACTATTTACGAAAAAGGTGCTAGTAACGTTTTAAAGCCTATCGTTTAATAATGTGAAATGTCTAAAAGGCGAAATTAGGTCCATGACTTAAAAACAAAATCAATAAATCTCCCCCCTCCTCCCTCCCCACCCCTTCCCCTCCTCTCCCCACACTTTTCAAACTACACACAACGTCCTAGGCGTGCAACTAGGCATACAACACCAGGTCCTAGAGGATCTCCATTAGAACGTACATGTACCAGAAAGGCGGATGTGTTTCGATTTCTTCCCTACACTGGTGTGCGTTTATTGCAATGTAACCATGCGACCAGACATTTCATCTCGTATCGGTGGTTGACACAGAGCACTGGTTTATTCTTATCTCTCTCAGAGCTCACTGCATTGGATCATGTAAGGAAATGACCTCAATGCAACACCGCTTCAACGGTAAGTTTTGTGTGCGGCTTACATTTGAAACAATTATTCTTATCAATATCATTGTAAAAGTAAAAACAAATCTCCTCGCTCAGTGTTGGGCGTTGGGGTAGGATAATCAGGAATAGCCCTGACTTTTCTAGGCATACGTACAATAGAAGGTAGCTGTTTCGCAGGTTCAGGAAGGTAGTAGTTTGCCATTGCTTTCATACCACATTTACTTTCACTGAGTCCGAATAGATCTAGATATAGATATTAGTTATATTTGTAAGATGTACATTATGTAATTTATTACCCATTTCGCTGTTGTACTGGGTTGACAGGAAGGCAAGAAAAAACGTCGCATCTCCTGCGAGTACCAGGCAGATGCTCGACTGACTGTGGGCTATTATGTATAAATGCATTTTCTCTTAGTTGAAGTACTTGTCAGCACATATGTTTGTCTCTTTATCCGTATCAATCTGTTTTTACCACATTGACTCTCTACAGTATCAATCTTTTTTGTTTTTTTTTAGCAGCATCAATTTTGTCTCTTTTAACATTGAATCTCTATCTGTATCAATCTGTC
>JAXRKP010000838.1:0-15000 GCA_037039925.1 Doris montereyensis
TTATCTATGGCCTGGTACTGCCCTGTATCGTTTATCTATGGCCTGGTAAAATATGACAATAAGTGCAACTCCACTAATAAAGACAGAACAAATACGTGACGTTTCGGGTATAACCCTTCGTCAGACAACAAACGAGAAATATATAGAATCTAGATCTAAGTAATACATCCGGCATCACACAATGTGATGTCAGAAGAAAAACATAGCAATTTAAAAAAAAGACAAATAACATAAACAACAGAGAGATGTAGCAATGTGAACTATGTAAATAGTTGCGAATAATGACCTGGTTCTGCCCTGTATCGTTTCAAGTAGACCACACAATTTGGCATAAAATTCGTCCTTGTCCTCAAGGTTAAAGACGTTACTTTCAGTTTTAAATTGTACACGTGTGTTTCAACTTTTCACCCATAATGCAATGTACTAATGGATTGGTAATGATAGACATCATTTCCTCAAATCACGTTCAGATGAGTTGCTTTTAGGTTGAATTGCGGAAGCGCTTTAACTTTATCCATATTCTATTTAAACTTTTTTCTGTAATGAAACTTTTGTTTAAAAAAAGAATAACTACATATCGTTCTTAGTTTCTTTTCGTTTCTTTTGCGGGGTTTTTAACAGTCCCTTGTTACAGCGCTCTGACTTCCAACGTCTCTCATTTACAGAATCCCAACTATAACGTCTAAGTCTAACGTCCCTATTTACATGGCTCTAAGTCTAACGTCTCTATTTACATAGCTCTAAGTCTAACGTCTCTATTTACAGAACTCTAACTATAACGTCTAAGTCTAACGTCTTATTTACATGGCTCTAAGTCTAACGTCTCTATTTACATGGCTCTAAGTCTAACGTCTCTATTTACAGAACTCTAACTATAACGTCTCTATTTACATGGCTCTCAAGTCTAACGTCTCTATTTACAGAACTCTAACTATAACATCTCTATTTACAGAATCCTACGTCTAACGTCTCTATTTACAGAACTCTAACTATAACGTCCCTATTTACAAAACTATAACTATAACGTCCCTATTTACAGAACTCTAACTATAACGTCTCTATTTACAGAACTCTAACTATAACGTCCCTATTTACATAACTCTAAGTCTAACGTCTCTATTTAGAGAACTCTAAGTCTAACGTCTCTATTTACAGAACTCTAACTATAACGTCCCTATTTACAGAACTCTATAACGTCTCTATTTACAGAACTCTAACTATAACGTCTCTATTTACAGAACTCTAACTATAACGTCCCTATTTACAGAACTCTAACTATAACGTCTCTATTTACAGAACTCTAACTATAACGTCTCTATTTACAGAACTCTAACAATAACGTCCCTATTTACGGAACTCTAAGTCTAACGTCTCTATTTACAGAACTCTAAGTCTAACGTCCCTATTTACAGAACTCTAAGCCTAACGTCCCTATTTACAGAACTCTAAGTCTAACGTCTCTATTTACAGAACTCTAACTATAACGTCTCTATTTTACAGAACTCTAACTATAACGTCTCTATTTACAGAACTCTACGTCTAACGTCTCTATTTACAGAACTCTAACTATAACGTCTCTATTTATAGAACTCTAACTATAACGTCTCTATTTACAGAACTCTAACTATAACGTCTCTATTTACAGAACTCTAAGTCTAATGTCTCTATTTACAGAACTCTAGTCTAACGTCTCTATTTACAGGACTCCTAAGTCTAACGTCCCTATTTTACAGAACTCTAACTATAACGTCCCTATTTACAGAACTCTACCTATAACGTCTCTATTTACAGAACTCTAAGTCTAACGTCTCTATTTACAGAACTCTAAGTCTAAGGTCTCTATTTACAGAACTCTAAGTCTAACGTCTTTTTTTTACAGAACTCTAAGTCTAACATCTCTATTTACATGGCTCTAAGTCTAACGTCTCTATGTACATGGCACTAAGTCTAACATCTCTATTTACATGGCTCTAAGTCTAACGTCTCTATTTACATGGCTCTAAGTCTAACATCTCTATTTACATGGCTCTAAGTCTAACGTCTCTATTTACAGAGCTCTAAGTCCCTAACATCTCTATTTACAGGGCTCTAAGTCTAACGTCTCTATTTACAGGGCTCTTAAGTCTAACATCTCTATTTACATGGCTCTAAGTCTAACATCTCTATTTACATGGCTCTAAGTCTAACGTCTCTATTTACAGAGCTCTAAGTCTAACATCTCTATTTACAGGGCTCTAAGTCTAACGTCTCTATTTACAGGGCTCTAACTCTAACGTCTCTATTTGCGGGGCTTAAACTATAACGTCTCATTTACAGGCTGTAAGTCTAACGTCTCATTTACAGGGCTCTAAGTTTAACGTCTCTATGTACAGGGCTTTAAGTCTAACGTCTTTATGTACAGGGTTCTAAGTCTAACGTATCTATTTACAGAACTCTGACTATAACATCTCTATTTACAGAACCCTGACTATAACATCTCTATATACAGAAATCTGACTGTAATATTTCTATTTACAGAACTCTGACTATAACATCTCTATTTACAGAACTCTGACTATAACATCTCTATTTACATAACTCTAACTATAACATTTTCTATTACAGACCTCTTACTATAACATCTCTATTTACAGAACTCTAACTATAACATCTCTATTTACAGAACTCTTACTATAACATCTCTATTTACAGAACTTTAAATATAACATCTGTATTTACAGAACACTTACTATAACATCTCTATTTACAGAACTCTAACTATAACATCTCTATTTACAGAACTCTAAATATAACATCTCTATTTACAGAACTCTTACTATAACATCTCTATTTACAGAACTCTAACTATAACATCTTTATTTACAGAACACTTACTATAACATCTCTCTATTTACATGGTTGTAAGTCTAACGTCTCTATTTACAGGGCTCTAACTATAATCGTCTCTATTAACAGGGCTTAAACTATAAAGTCTCTATTAACAGGGCTTAACTATGCAACATTTTATTTACAGGGCTCTAAATCTAACGTCTCTACTTACAGAGCTCTAAGTCTAACGTCTCTATTTACAGGACTCTAACTATAACGTCTCTATTTACAGGGCTCTAAGTTTAACATCTCTATTTGCATGGCTCCAAGCCTCTCGTCTTATTTACAGGACTCTAAGTCTAACGTCTCTATTTACAGGGCTCTAAGTCTAATGTCTCTATTTACAGTGGGCTCTAGGTCTAACGTTCTCTATTTACGAGACTTAAACTATAACGTCTCTACGTCTAATGTCTCTATTTAGAGGGCTCTAACTATAACATCTCTATTTACAGGCTCTAACTATAACGTCTCTATTTACAGAACTCTGAGTCTAACGTCTCTATTTACAGGACTCTAAGTGTAACGTTTCTATTTACAGAGCTCTAACTCTAACGTCTCTATTTACAGGGGTCTAACTCTAACTTCTCTATTTACAGAACTCTAACTCTAATGTCTCTATTTACAGAACTCTAACTATAATATCTCTATTTACAGAAGTCTAACTATAACGTCTCTATTTACAGAACTCTGAGTTTAACATCTCTATTTACATACTCTAACTATAACGTGTCTATTTACAGAGCTCTAAGTCTAACGTCTCTATTTACATGGTTGTAAGTCTAACGTTTCCATTTACAGGGCTTAAACTATAATGTCTATTTACAGGGCTTAAACTATAATCTCTATTTACAGGACTTAAACTTTAACGTATAAATTTACAGGGCTTTAACTATAACGTCTCTACTGACAGGGCTTTACGTTTAACGTCTCTACTTACAGGGCTCTAACTCTAACGTCCCTATTAACAGGGCTTAAACTATAACGTCTGTATTAACAGGGCTTAAACTATAACGTCTCTATGTACAGGGCTCTAAATCTAACGTCTCTATTAACAGGGCTTAAACTATAATGTCTCTATTTACAGGGCTCTAAATCTAACGTCTCTACTGACAGGGCTCTACGTTTAACGTCTCTATTTATAAGGCTCTAAGTATAACGTCTCGTCTCTATTTACAGGGCTCTAACTCCAACATCTCTATTTACATAACTCTAACTATAACATCTCTATTTACAGAACTCTAAGTATAACATCTCTATTTACAGAACTCTAACTATAACATCTCTATTTACAGAACTTTAACTATAACGTCTCTATTTACAGAACTCTAACTATAACATCTCTATTTACAGAACTCTAACTATAACATCTCTATTTACAGAACTCTAACTATAACGTCTCTATTTACAGAACTCTAACTCTAACGTCTCTATTTACAGGACTCTAAGTCTAACGTCTCTATTTGCAGGACTTTAAGTCTAACGTCTCTATTTATAGGGCTCTAACTCTAACGTCTCTATTTACAGGGCTCTAAGTCTAACGTCTCTATTCACAGGGCTCTAAGTCTAACGTCTCTATTTACAGGACTCTAACTCTAAGGTCTCTATTTACAGGGCTCTAAGTCTAACGTCTCTATTTACAGGGCTCTAACTCTAACGTCTCTATTTACAGGGCTCTAAGTCTAACGTCTCTATTTATAGAGCTCTAATTATAACGTCTCTATTTACAGGGCTCTAAAGACCCATTTAAACATACAGTTCAGTCATCGACAAACTGACAGTTTAACCGACAGACGTGCTGATCTGGCTCATCGTTGAAGTCCGACAGTTTGGTCGACGAGAGAAGTTCCAATCAGATGAACAGTTTTTATCTTTAAACTGTCAGTCCTTGGACTGTTGTCCTTTAGTTGTAGCTAGTTTGCGGGAAATTCAAACCGTCAACAAAAACAAACAAAACACACACAAAAATTTAAACTTGATAATTCGGCATTAAATTGCGTTCCCCGCGTGATTTTCATTAAATTTGGGTCACTGTATCAAGAAATCATATTATTTTTCTGATTTGACTAATATTTAGGTAATTTTTAGATTGCATTTAACTCAGCCTGCGGCAACATCAAAGAAATCACTCCTCGTCGCCACTCGTCGCTCATCCTTCAGTTCGCTTGCGGGAAAATATTTGGCACTCTGACTGAGAACCCTTCGCTATCGAGAGGATTGCATTTCCACGCTCAGGTTTATCGAGAAGTTGATAGGATCCTCGCCATCCTTTGATATCGTACAGTTTGTCGATGAATCAACTGTACGTGTAAAGGGCCTTAAGTCTAACGTCTCTATTTACATGGCTTTAACTATAACGTCTCTATTTACATGGCTTTAACTATAACGTCTCTATTTACATGGCTTTAACTATAACGTCTCTATTTACATGGCTTTAACTATAACGTCTCTATTTTTACATGGCTTTAACTATAACGTCTCTATTTACAGGTATTCTAAGTCTAACATGTCTATTTACAGAGCTCTAACTATAACGTCTCTATTTACAGAGCTATAACTATAACGTCTCTATTTACAGAGCTCTAACTATAACGTCTCTATTAACAGAATTATAACTATCACGTCTCTATTTACAGAACTCTAACTATAACGTCTCTATTTACAGAACTCTAACTATAACGTCTCTATTTACAGACCTCTTACTATAACGTCTCTATTTACAGAACTCTAACTATAACGTCTCTATTTACAGAATTATAACTATTACGTCTCTATTTACAGAACTCTAACTATAACGTCTCTATTTACAGAGCACTTACTATGACGTCTCTATTTACAGAGCTATTACTATAACGTCTCTATTTATACAGCTCTTACTATAACGTCTCTATTTACATAGCTCTTACTATAACGTCTCTATTTACATAGCTCTTACTATAACGTCTCTATTTACATAGCTCTTACTATAACGTCTCTATTTACATAGCTCTTACTATAACGTCTCTATTTACATAGCTCTTACTATAACGTCTCTATTTACATAGCTCTTACTATAACGTCTCTATTTACAGAGATCTTACTATAACGTCTCTATTTAGAGGGCTCTAAGTCTAACGTCTCTATTTACAGGGCTCTAAGTCTAACGTCTCTATTTACAGAGATCTTACTATAACGTCTCTATTTACAGAGATCTTACTATAACGTCTCTATTTACAGAGATCTTACTATAACGTCTCTATTTACAGAGATCTTACTATAACGTCTCTATTTACAGGGCTCTAAGTCTAACGTCTCTATTTACAGGGCTCTAAGTCTAACGTCTCTATTTACAGAGATCTTACTATAACGTCTCTATTTACAGAGATCTTACTATAACGTCTCTATTTACAGGGCTCTAAGTCTAACGTCTCTATTTACAGGGCTCTAAGTCTAACGTCTCTATTTACAGGGCTCTACGTCTAACGTCTCTATTTACAGGGCTCTAAGTCTAACGTCTCTATTTACAGAACTCTAAGTCTAACGTCTCTATTTACATGGCTTGAAATATAACGTCTCTATTTACAGAACTCTAACTATAACGTCTCTATGTACAGGGATCTAAGTCTAACATGTCTATTTACAGAGCTCTAGCTATAACGTCTCTATTTACAGAGCTATAACTATAACGTCTCTATTTACAGAGTTCTAACTATAACGTCTCTATTAACAGAACGATAACTATCACGTCTCTATTTACAGAACTCTAATTATAACGTCTCTATTTACAGAGCTCTTACTATAACGTCTCTTTTTACAGAGCTATTACTATAACGTCTCTTTTTACAGAGCTATTACTATAACGTCTCTTTTTACAGAGCTATTACTATAACGTCTCTTTTTACAGAGCTATTACTATAACGTCTCTATTTAGAGGGCTCTAAGTCTAACGTCTCTATTTACAGGGCTCTAAGTCTAACGTCTCTATTTACAGGGCTCTAAGTCTAACGTCTCTATTTACAGGGCTCTAAGTCTAACGTCTCTATTTACAGAACTCTAAGTCTAACATCTCTATTTACAGAACTCTAAGTCTAACGTCTCTATTTACAGAACTATAACTATAACGTCTCTATTTACAGAACTCTAAGTCAAACGTCTCTATTTACAGAACTCTAAGTCTAACGTCTCTATTTACAGAACTCTAAGTCTAACGTCTTTTTTTACAGAACTCTAAGTCTAACATCTCTATTTACATGGCTCTAAGTCTAACGTCTCTATTTACATGGCACTAAGTCTAACATCTCTATTTACATGGCTCTAAGTCTAACGTCTCTATTTACATGGCTCTAAGTCTAACATCTCTATTTACATGGCTCTAAGTCTAACGTCTCTATTTACAGAGCTCTAAGTCTAACATCTCTATTTACAGGGCTCTAAGTCTAACGTCTCTATTTACAGGGCTCTAAGTCTAACATCTCTATTTACATGGCTCTAAGTCTAACATCTCTATTTACATGGCTCTAAGTCTAACGTCTCTATTTACAGAGCTCTAAGTCTAACATCTCTATTTACAGGGCTCTAAGTCTAACGTCTCTATTTACAGGGCTCTAACTCTAACGTCTCTATTTACGGGGCTTAAACTATAACGTCTCATTTACAGGGCTGTAAGTCTAACGTCTCTATTTACAGGGCTCTAAGTTTAACGTCTCTATGTACAGGGCTTTAAGTCTAACGTCTTTATGTACAGGGTTCTAAGTCTAACGTATCTATTTACAGAACTCTGACTATAACATCTCTATTTACAGAACCCTGACTATAACATCTCTATATACAGAAATCTGACTGTAATATTTCTATTTACAGAACTCTGACTATAACATCTCTATTTACAGAACTCTGACTATAACATCTCTATTTACAGAACTCTAACTATAACATTTCTATTTACAGACCTCTTACTATAACATCTCTATTTACAGAACTCTAACTATAACATCTCTATTTACAGAACTCTTACTATAACATCTCTATTTACAGAACTTTAACTATAACATCTGTATTTACAGAACACTTACTATAACATCTCTATTTACAGAACTCTAACTATAACATCTCTATTTACAGAACTCTAAATATAACATCTCTATTTACAGAACTCTTACTATAACATCTCTATTTACAGAACTCTAACTATAACATCTTTATTTACAGAACACTTAGTATAACATCTCTATTTACATGGTTGTAAGTCTAACGTCTCTATTTACAGGGCTCTAACTCTAACGTCTCTATTAACAGGGCTTAAACTATAAAGTCTCTATTAACAGGGCTTAAACTATAACATCTTTATTTACAGGGCCCCGCCTCTCGAGCCAAGTCTAACGTCTCTATTTACAGGACTCTAACTATAACGTCTCTATTTACAGGGCTCTAAGTTTAACATCTCTATTTGCATGGCTCCAAGCCTCTCGTCTCTATTTACAGGACTCTAAGTCTAACGTCTCTATTTACAGGGCTCTAAGTCTAATGTCTCTATTTACAGGGCTCTAGGTCTAACGTCTCTATTTACGAGACTTAAACTATAACGTCTCTACGTCTAATGGCTCTATTTAGAGGGCTCTAACTATAACATCTCTATTTACAGGGCTCTAACTATAACGTCTCTATTTACAGAACTCTGAGTCTAACGTCTCTATTTACAGGACTCTAAGTGTAACGTTTCTATTTACAGAGCTCTAACTCTAACGTCTCTATTTACAGGGGTCTAACTCTAACTTCTCTATTTACAGAACTCTAACTCTAATGTCTCTATTTACAGAACTCTAACTATAATATCTCTATTTACAGAAGTCTAACTATAACGTCTCTATTTACAGAACTCTGAGTTTAACATCTCTATTTACATACTCTAACTATAACGTGTCTATTTACAGAGCTCTAAGTCTAACGTCTCTATTTACATGGTTGTAAGTCTAACGTTTCCATTTACAGGGCTTAAACTATAATGTCTATTTACAGGGCTTAAACTATAATCTCTATTTACAGGACTTAAACTTTAACGTATAAATTTACAGGGCTTTAACTATAACGTCTCTACTGACAGGGCTTTACGTTTAACGTCTCTACTTACAGGGCTCTAACTCTAACGTCCCTATTAACAGGGCTTAAACTATAACGTCTGTATTAACAGGGCTTAAACTATAACGTCTCTATGTACAGGGCTCTAAATCTAACGTCTCTATTAACAGGGCTTAAACTATAATGTCTCTATTTACAGGGCTCTAAATCTAACGTCTCTACTGACAGGGCTCTACGTTTAACGTCTCTATTTATAAGGCTCTAAGTATAACGTCTCGTCTCTATTTACAGGGCTCTAACTCCAACATCTCTATTTACATAACTCTAACTATAACATCTCTATTTACAGAACTCTAAGTATAACATCTCTATTTACAGAACTCTAACTATAACATCTCTATTTACAGAACTCTTAACTATAACGTCTCTATTTACAGAACTCTAACTATAACATCTCTATTTACAGAACTCTAACTATAACATCTCTATTTACAGAACTCTAACTATAACGTCTCTATTTACAGAACTCTAACTCTAACGTCTCTATTTACAGGACTCTAAGTCTAACAGTCTCTATTTGCAGGACTTTAAGTCTAACGTCTCTATTTATAGGGCTCTAATTCTAACGTCTCTATTTACAGGGCTCTAAGTCTAGCACGTCTCTATTCACAGGGCTCTAAGTCTAACGTTTCTATTTACAGGAGCTCTAACTCTAAGGTCTCTATTTACAGGGCTCTAAGTCTAACGTCTCTATTTACAGGGCTCTAACTCTAACGTCTCTATTTACAGGGCTCTAAGTCCTAACGTCTCTATTTACAGAACTATAACTATAACGTCTCTATTTACAGGGCTCCCTAAAGACCCATTTAAACATACAGTTCAGTCATCGACAAACTGACAGTTTAACCGACAGATGCTAGATCTTGGTCATTGTTGAACTTGACAGTTTGTCGACCAGAGAAGTTCCGTTCAGAAGAACAGTTTTATCTTTAAACTGTCAGTCCTTGGACTGTTGTCCTTTAGTTGTAGCTAGTTTGCATGAAATTCAAACCGTCAACAAAAACAAATAAAAAACAAAACACACACAAAAATTTAAACTTGATAATCCGGCATTAAATTGCGTTTCCCGTGATTTCACTAATTTTGGGTCGCTGATCAAGAAAATCATATTATTTTTCTGATTTGACTAATATTTAGGTAATTTTTAGACTGCATTTAACTCCGCCTCATCAAAGAAATCTCCTCTCCTCGCCACTCGTCGCTCATCCTTCAGTTCGCTTGCTGGAAAATATCTGGCGCCTGGACTGAGAACCCTTCGATATCGAGAGGGATTGCTCGTATCCACGCTCAGGTTTATCGAGAAGTTGATAGGATTCCTCGCCATCCTTTCGATATCGTACAGTTTGTCGATGAATCAACTGTACGTGTAAAGGGGCCTTAAGTCTAACGTCTCTATTTACATGGCTTAACTATAACGTCTCTATTTGCTAGCTTTTAACTATAACGTCTCTATTTACATAGCTTTAACTATAACGTCTCTATTTACATGGCTTTAACTATAACGTCTCTATTTACAGGGTTCTAAGTCTAACATGTCTATTTACAGAGCTCTAACTATAACGTCTCTATTTACAGAGATATAACTATAACGTCTCTATTTACAGAGCTCTAACTATAACGTCTCTATTAACAGAATTATAACTATCACGTCTCTATTTACAGAACTCTAACTATAACGTCTCTATTTACAGAACTCTAACTATAACGTCTCTATTTACAGAACTCTTACTATAACGTCTCTATTTACAGAACTCTAACTATAACGTCTCTATTTACAGAATTATAACTATTACGTCTCTATTTACAGAACTCTAACTATAACGTCTCTATTTACAGAGCACTTACTATGACGTCTCTATTTACAGAGCTATTACTATAACGTCTCTATTTATACAGCTCTTACTATAACGTCTCTATTTACATAGCTCTTACTATAACGTCTCTATTTACATAGCTCTTACTATAACGTCTCTATTTACATAGCTCTTACTATAACGTCTCTATTTACATAGCTCTTACTATAACGTCTCTATTTACATAGCTCTTACTATAACGTCTCTATTTACATAGCTCTTACTATAACGTCTCTATTTACAGAGATCTTACTATAACGTCTCTATTTAGAGGGCTCTAAGTCTAACGTCTCTATTTACAGGGCTCTAGATACAACGTCTCTATTTACAGAGAGATCTTACTATAACGTCTCTATTTACAGAGATCTTACTATAACGTCTCTGTTACAGAATCTTACTATAACGTCTCTATTTACAGAATCTTACTATAACGTCTCTATTTACAGGGCTCTAAGTCTAACGTCTCTATTTACAGGGCTCTAAGTCTAACGTCTCTGTTACAGAATCTTACTATAACGTCTCTATTTACAGAGATCTTACTATAACGTCTCTATTTACAGGGCTCTAAGTCTAACGTCTCTATTTACAGGGCTCTAAGTCTAACGTCTCTATTTACAGGGCTCTACGTCTAACGTCTCTATTTACAGGGCTCTAAGTCTAACGTCTCTATTTGCAGAACTCTAAGTCTAACGTCTCTATTTACATGGCTTGAAATATAACGTCTCTATTTACAGAACTCTAACTATAACGTCTCTATGTACAGGGATCTAAGTCTAACATGTCTATTTACAGAGCTCTAGCTATAACGTCTCTATTTACAGAGCTATAACTATAACGTCTCTATTTACAGAGTTCTAACTATAACGTTCTATTAACAGAACGCGATAACTATCACGTCTCTATTTACAGAACTCCTTTTACAGAGCTATTACTATAACGTCTCTATTTACAGAGCTCTTACTATAACGTCTCTTTTTACAGAGCTATTACTATAACGTCTCTATTTAGAGGGTCAAAGCTCAACGTCTCTAAGTCTAACGTCTCTATTTACAGGGCTCTAGTCTAACGTCTCTATTTACAGTGGCTCTAAGTCTAACGTCTCTATTACAGGGCTCTAAGTCTAACGTCTCTATTTACAGGGCTCTAAGTCTAACGTCTCTATTTACAGGGCTATAAGGCTAACATTTGATATGAGTTTCATGTCTACGTTTATTACTTTCCACATCATTTAATTTACCCACATCCACCACTAAGGTGATCTCGATGGATTTTGGTAGGATTTTTGTAAATGTTATCCGGATTGATTTGTGAACAGCCAATGTATCTTCAACGTGCACAAAGTGTTGCCATCTGTACACGGAACGTTCTTTTAATCGTCCGTCTCAAGGGGACTAGGTGTCGACCCAGGGGCGGGGGGGGGGGGGGGGAGCGTCTACTCGAGAGAGAAAAAATCTCGAGACAACATGTTAACCTTCGGCGGGGCTTGAACCTAAGACCTTTGGTTGGGGGAAGCCGCCACCTTGCCATCTGGACTAGTGTGTCGTCCACCTTTCATGTGACCCTTTGACTCCTTTAGATTGTTAACTTCCTGACAGGCTGTTCTTTTTTACCTTCCGTTTACGATGACAATGGTAATCCTCTCTTTTGTACATATCAGAGGATTTATCCAGTGAATTAAATCTTTGAGTGACCGTATATAGGCTACATGTAGCTTTCATAACCCAAATCCCCCTCTCCAACCTTGTATAGGCTACATGTAGTCTTCATAACCCAAATCCCCCTCTCCAACCTTGTATAGGCTACATGTAGTCTTCATCTCTCTATATAGCCTCATGTACCCAAAAACCCCTCTCCTCCTTATATAGGCTACATGTAGCCTTCACAACCCAAATCCTTGTATAGGCCATGTACAACCCAAATCCCCCTCTCCAACCTTATATAGGCTACATGTAGTCTTCATAACCCAAAAAACCCTCTCCAACCTTATATAGGCCACATGTAGTCTTCATAAAAAACCCTCTCCAACCTTATATAGGCTACATGTAGTCTTCATAACCCAAATCCCCCTCTCCAACCTTATATAGGCTACAGTCTTCATAACCCAACCCCAAAAATCCCCTCTCTCCAACCTTTATAGGCTACATGTGGTCTTCATAACCCAAAAACCCCTCTCCAACCTTTATAGGCTACATGTAGCCTTCATAACCCAAATCCCCTCTCCAACCTTATATAGGCTACATGTAGCCTTCACAACCCAAATCTCCCTCTCCAACCTTATATAGGCTACATGTAGCTTTCATAACCCCAAATCTCCCTCTCCAACCTTATATAGGCTACATGTAGCTTCATAACCCAAAACCCCTCTAACATATATAGGAAAATAACTCCTCTCCAACCTTATATAGGCTACATGTAGCCTTCACATAAACAAATAGCTAAAACTCCTCTCAACCATATAGCTACATGTAGCCTTCATAACCGAAAAAACCCCTCTCCAACCTTTATATAGGCTACATGTAGCCTTCATAACCCAACCCCTCTCCAACCTTATATAGGCTATATGTATTGTCTATTTTAAGGAATTCTGTCACTCAAACCTGTTTAGTGTTAATATGTTAGAGTTATTTTTCAAAAAATACATTGTACATGTCAACTGGCATTTAAGTAGAAAAAAATACATTGTACATGTCAACTGGCATGTAAGTAGAAAAAATACATTGTACATGTCAACTGGCATGTAAGTAGAAAATAAATACATTGTACATGTCAACTGGCATGTAAGTAGAAAATAAATACATTGTACATGTCAACTGGCATTTAAGTAGAAAAAAATACATTGTACATGTCAGCTGGCATGTAAGTAGAAAAAATACATTGTACATGTCAACTGGCATGTAAGTAGAAAAAAATACATTCAGCATGTCAACTGGCATGTAGAGTGAAAATAATACATTGTACATGTCAACTGGCATGTAAGTAGAAAATAAATACATTGTACATGTCAACTGGCATTTAAGTAGAAAAAAAATACATTGTACATGTCCAACTGGCATGTAAGTAGAAAATAAATACATTGTACATGTCAGCTGGCATGTAAGTAGACTTGTAAAAAACTTGAGTTATAGATATAGACCTACTCCTGCTTGGCGGTCAACTTTGCCCTAAACGGTGAATAACTATCAACAAGTTTTGGTTGAGTCCACATTCAATGAAGTCTTGGGACTGAAGTGTCAATTTTTTTACAATTATAATAAGGGAGTTTCATCGAATGTGGGGAGGCTGTTTAGTTATAAGATAAAAAGGTTGAGTTTTCAACAACTTTGTTGTTTACGGGAATCAACTTCGCTGAATGTGGATTCTACTGTATTACTGTTATTCTAATATTAAATTTGTCCAGAATATTTCTTCCTTTTTTCTTTACCAAAGTAGGCCTACGCTCTGATAGGATAAAAAAAAATATATATACATGTACCTCGCTCGTGTGTTAGGCCCAGGTCACATGGGAACACACGCGACACGAGAAAAAACGTGTGTGGCGACGTGACGAGGAAAAATTGGACGGGTTCACTTTAAGTCTTGCGTGTCGGGGTCAACGGTACATGGAATGAAGCGTGTCTTGCTATGTGAGGCGGGGCCGGGCCTTCCCACAATCAATTTTAAGCAACAAAAAAATGACTACCAAAGTAATTCAAGTTAAAAACAATTTTATTATATAGGCAGGGTAATGAATATAAAAACAGAATGGAGATAAAAATAAGATTTGGTTCGAAAGTCTGATCAAGAATCTGTAATCTAGATCTAGCCTGCCTTGTCTCTTCTTACTAGCATATTATTAGTATTATGACAGTGCATCGAACAGAGTCTCAACACATCACGTAGATCCAATGAAGTAATAGATCTAGTGCACACTAGACTAGTACACATAGATCTAGTACACATAGATCTAGTACACATAGATCTAGTACACATAGATCTAGTACACATACATCTAGTACATACATCTAGTACACATAGATCTAGTACACATAGATCTAGTACACATACATCTAGTACACATAGATCTAGTACATAGATCTAGTACACATAGATCTAGTACACATAGATCTAGATCTAGTACACATAGATCTAGTACATACATCTAGTACACATAGATCTAGTACACATAGAT